>JAVJIF010009723.1:0-130238 GCA_038442645.1 Agave tequilana
AGATGGGTAAAAACTGGTCGTCAGCTTGTCTTTTATAAATGTCAACAAGTAGACATTGTTCAGGCCAGTTAGGAATCTTGTCTTTTTTAGAGTGTCACAATATACTGTGTAGTTAAGATATATAAATATAACTTAGGGATGGGGAAGACTTAACGGTTGATTAGATCTTGTCGGGTGAATATCTGGATCCATTATTTGTCCCACTGCAGGGGACGGAGTAGTGCTGGCTACCGCCCATTATAGCTCATGAGCTCCCATTTTCCGTTATGTTATTAGCTCATGGAGCTCCCGTTTCCCGTTACTTGTTTCACCGTAGCGGGTTGGCCATGGTCTCAGCAGCCCAGGGAGTCTTGGTAAGCCGTGATCCCCAGTATTCACGGGATACACCCACCCGATTAGAGCTTCTCTCGACCATTGGGTTTTCCAAAAATAACATAATAAAATGGTATAAACAATAGTGACGTCGGAACACTTGTTATTTGGTCACTCTCTCGTTTGGATAATGGTACCCTGGATGCAATGTCCGGATGGGTTTGACTGAGTGCGGGCTCCAGTATGAACTGCCAGTGGTAATGAGACACTGGAAGAAATTGATTAAAATACCAGTTGGTACTGATTGTTATTATCGTAAATAACATGACTTGCCTGATACATGTATCTATTGTGTAGTTGTACTTGTTACTATTCCTATAATTTATCCACTATCATGTTACCTGTATACTTTGCTACATTACCTGATACTTATTACATTTCATGTGGTGACACACTATTCATGTACACGTATACCTTGCATTGCATGCCTTTTGTTCCTGTATATCCTATAGACACTAATCCCAGATACTCACATCGCTATAGAATGGTTGCATACTTCATCTACATGTTCACATGCATCATGTCAACAATGTTTATTATATATAAAACTGGAGACTATACAGACATTACCTGATGATAACATGCTAGTTTGGTGATGGTATTAAAATATGACATTGCTATATTTCTACTGCTTATTAAGTTTCTGTTATATAGTATCACTGATACATAACATGTATTATATATTATTATCATGCTTGTATTACTATAGTACATATTACTGCCTCCTTCATTTTACCACTCACTAGGTCGCTTTCTGACGACCCCAGGTTTGTGTGCCCAGGTTGGAGAACCCATATCGTATTGTCAGATATTTCATTGGATTCACATAGGAGACTCATCATCGAGACCATTCATAGTATCTTTGTGATTTATTTCTATTATCTTATTTATATCCCTATTTTTATATCTGTTATGATCACTAACCTCTTTCTGCAGGTATTCTTGTACTGATATAATGCTGGAACTCTGGTATATATGGAGGCTATATCCTGCACTGAGGCTTAGCGTACGCACATGAGGTATCTCCGCCCTGCGTATGTACGCCGCCATAATGTCCCCGTACCTACGGGTTCGGGCGTTACAAATTTTAAAGCCAGTTTTTCTCATCTCTCTTAGGGTTTTTTTCTCCACACGTTTTTGGGCTAAAACTTTCATATCAAAAGGAGAGTTTTTGAAGAGTGATTTCAAAGAGATTTTCTTGAGTTTTTTCACCCACAACTCTATCTTATTTTTCTCACACAAACTGAGCTTTCCATTGCTATATTTTATCCAATAGAGATCTTTGTTATGAGAGTTGCTTTTTGTGATCAAGAGATGATCACAAGTTTTCTTTCTTGTATTGTGAGGAGTTGTAGATGTTGTGGGCCTCGGTGAAAAGTGTTTTGTGGTGATCAAGTAAAAATGATCACCAAGTGTTCCAACTTGTGGTTGGAGGAGTTGTAGAGGTAAAAGCCTCGGCAAGCTAGAGTGGCTTGCGTGTGTTATTCTTGTAAGAACAAGTGAGGGACTTGCGGGTCCAAGAGTTCTTGAGGGAGCTCATTGTAGGTGTTACGACACCGAGTGATCTTGCTGGATTGATTATAGTAGAAATCCTTCAAAATATGAAAGCGGGGACGTAAGAGCAAGTGTGCTCGAACCTCGAAACAATTCTTCTATGTTTGCGATTACTCATCTTTCTCACTTGTGTTTTATATCTTGCATGCTCTTACTGTTCATATCTATTACATGCTTGATATTTTCCTGTGCTAATCGATATATGTTTGTGATTGTTTGCTCACACTTGTATTCAACCAAGGAAACCATAATGGCACCTTAACTTTTAATCCAGAGGAATCTTGGTGGATAGTCCAGAGCCCTTCACCGAGAATTCGGCTTCACTCTTTGGTTATACTTTGTATGTTTGCATAATAGTTTTAGTTTGCACAATTAGTTTTAATTCCTCATTAGTTTTGCTTTTGATTAGCTTGTCACCTATTCACCCCCCTCTAGGTGGCTTACAATTAATTGATATATCTATCAAACTTTTCCCACTAATATTAATTGATGTTAATGTTGTGTACTTAGATAACATCATAGAGGGGACACCGTTTAAACATGTATATATTTATCGATTATTAGTACACTTATATTGTATCATGGGTATTTAACGTGTATTATATATTATTACCTTGATTGTATTATTATAGTATATATATTGCTGCTTTCTTCATTTTACCACTCACTAAGTCGCTTTCTGACGACCCTGTGTTTGCGTGCCTAGGTTGGAGATCCGAGATAATATAGTTCCAGATATTTCACTTGATGCACATAGGAGACTCGTCACCTATACTATTCATAGATATTTTATTATTCTGTTTTATTTTCTTATTTCTCCTTGTTATCCATATCTATATGATCACTTATCCCTTTTGCAGTTATTCTTGTACATATTTAATTCTGGAATTATTGTGTATATAATGTTTATTACCCTGTACTGAGGCTTAGTGTGCATACGTAAGAGTATTTTCACCCTGCATATGTACGTCGTCGTGGCATCCCCGTACCCTCGGGTCGGGGTGTTACAGAGTGGTATCAGAGTCTAGGTTCATATCTGATGTGGGTAACCATATAGGTCAATGTTCGTGCTCTTACCACAGTACAATCAGGTTCAGATTAGAACTCACTCTGTATTTGAACTTGGGAATTCCAGCTATGAGTACAAGATATCTCAGTCTGTTGATAACCCTTCCTTGTCTCCTAATATTCCTTTCACTTTCATAATCATTCTGAATATTCTAATTTCTAATCATTTTTTTCTTCATAATCTTGATTCTTTCCTAATTATTTGATATCGATACTAGTCACTCCAGTCTCGAGTTCCTATTGATATCAGAGTGCGCAGTGGAAGCATCGTAAGCCATAACATTCAGGCGCCAGGGCTGTAAATATTATTCCTCCCCCTGAACTGAAATTTCGAGGATGAAATTTTTTGTAAGGTGAGGAGAAGTGTAACCCCTTGATCCTAGATGTACGTATCACAGTATCGGTAGCCGATACGATGTACAAAGTTGATTTGACCTTTCTGGTAGTCAGATTGAGTTAGTTTCAGTTTTAAATATCATTTCCAATATTTTTGATTTTTTAAAATTTTCTAAATTTTTATGAATTATTTTGAAAAATCTCTGTATTCGGTGTAGACCATACAGACTGACAGCTCTAGGATTTTTAATTTACAATCATAGTTTGAGTTTTGAGGATCCGCTTCAAAATTTCTCTTTAGAATCATATTTTTCTCTTTTCAGGCATTTTTAGAGATTTTTCTAATTGATCAAAAATCTAGCCAAATCGGTGTCGCCGAGTATTGACGTACATTTTAAGATTTTTAACTTGCAAATCTGACAAGATTTCTAGAATCTGATTACACATTCCTCTTCTGCGTAATATTTACTATTTAACAGATTTTTTTGGTACTGTTCGGGACTTAGTCGAATTTTGACGTAATTAAATAATATTAATTTAATCGAATTAAATCCTTTATTTCTTTTTCTTTTCCCTTCTCCAAACTTCCCACCGCCTACCACTTCCCACCGCTTCTCTCAGCCACCACCATTTCTCTCTCTTCTCCTTTAAATCTCTCCTCAACTCCCTCTCTCTCTCTTTCTGTTCTATCTGTATAATAAACCCCTCTCTCTTTCTATCTCTCTCTTTCTCTCCCCACTCTTTGTTCCTCTCTCTCTCTCTCCCCCCTCTCGCTGACCACTGCCGGCCAGACCCTCGCCGCGGGTCTCCCTCGCCGCCGGCCATCTCCGCTGACCGGCCACAGCGCGCAGCAGTGAATGTTTCTGCTAACCTTATTGGGTTGGGTTTTGGATATAAACCCCAACCCAATTACATAGATGATGGGTCTGGGTTATTAGATTTAAACCCAACCCATTAGTAACCCAAACACGCTTTCAAAACTTATTAAAGATAAAATTTCATAAAAACCCCTATTAAATAATGTTTGTTGCATTTTTACCCTTCTTAATTACATATTTAACCCCCTTATATGATTTCTAGTACTCGGGTGATATCTGGAGCATCCAGAGTCTGATCTGACGATTCTGGTGTCGTTACGATTGTGGGACGAAGAGCTACGTCCCTGTAATAACTAAGTAAGTGTTTTTTCTTTTATAAATTAATTTTATTGTGTTTGATGAAATTGGTTGATTCTTTATTTAATAATATTAATTATCGATAAATCATTATAAATATTGTTTAATAAAATGAAATTATCGATAAAATCACTGTAATTAGAATATACATATTGTTCGTTAAACATAAGTGATAAAATAATCATAATTTATTTTTTCTTGATTTATTATAAATAGATGAAATATCTAAAGATCGTGATTAATAAGTTAATAATTTTATAAATAAATTAGCTAATAAATTGATAATTAAAATAGATAATTATATATAATCATAATAATTTTGTGATATCTATCATATTAGTTTATTGAAACAAATATTGTAATCATTATTAATCATTAGTCTAAATAGGATATCTGACACTTTGATTATGTGATATACCCAACATTACCACCCACTGACAATACACGGATTTTCTAGGATATAGGACCGGGGACACTGATATTGCACATGAATATCTGTTTTACTAAACACTGTTATTGTATGTACTTGTGGACATATCACACATATCCTAGATAGCACCGATATTATTATTTTAATCATATCTCACTGTTACACAGATACTATTACACGTGACACCATTTCACTGGATACCGTCATTTCTATAATTTGTATTATCGTTACACGAACACTCTAGTACTCTTCACTCTGCTATTTCATATAGACACTGGTTACACTAAACACTATTATTTTATATACTTGTATCACTAATACACTAATACGCTACACTTGTACTTCTGGTACGTATATCAGCGTTACATAGATACTCTACAACTGTTATCACATGTACTTGTCGCATGGATTCACCCGTATATATGCTTTGACTGTTTCTGTATTTATGTTGTAATGGATTATTGCTCTTATTACATGGATATTCCTGTATTCCTGTTACATGACTAATTCTGTACTCCTGATATGGTACTCTTGTTACTGGACAAATGAGTTGTTATATGTGATGTGTGAAACTAAGTGCCACGTGGATCCAAGCCACGGGGGCCACCTCTAGAATCCTACATCTCCCGTTTCTCGTTATCTTGTTTAATGATATCAACATAGCTCATGTCCAGTTGTCTTATGACATAAATCATGCACTGTAATTATTTCTGAATACTGTGTAGTTTAAATATAATAAATATAACATGGAGATCGGGGAGACTTGACGGTTGACTAGATCTTGTCGGGTGGATGTCTCAATTCATTGTTTGTCCCATTGCAGGGACGGGGTAGTGCTGGCTACGGTCTGTTTATAACTCGATGAGCTCCCATTTCCCGTTACTTGTTACAGCCTTAGTAAGCTGGCCCTGGTCTCAGCAGCCAGGGGTCTGGTTAAGGCCGTGATTTGGGTATGCGCGGGATAAACTCACCCGATAAGAGCTTATTGACCATTGGTTTCTAATTAATATATAAAATAGTACAAACAATAGTGATGTCGAGAACGCTTGTTATTTGGTCACTCTCTAGTTTGGATAATGGTACACGTATGTTATGTTTGGATAGTTAATCTGGAGCGCGGGCTCCAGTAAGAACTGCCAGTGGTATGGATACTACAGGAGATTGATTAAATACAAGGCGGTACTGATTGTTATTATTGTATAAATCACATGACATGCTCGACACATGTTATATTATTGTCCATTATACTTGTTATATTCTTGTTATCTTATCTACTACTATGTTGCATGCAGACCTTACACTTCATGTATTATCCACATACATACTATTCATATACATGTATGCTTTGCATTCTATGTATTCTCCGTTTCATGTATTTTCTTCGCGCTAGTATATTTATTCCGCTTACATCACATAGAAATGTCCCTATTACGCACACGCTATCATGCTAGCCTAACCAATAAATGTAAACTAATAAAATATGGTATATGATATTTAACTAACTTGATTTTATTGATATATCACTAAATACATTATCTTATTTCATATATCGATAAAAACCTATAAATGCATAATTCCTATCGATTATGCTAACATATTATTATAAGGATTGATGATATTAATTGATAAGACTCTTCCTGATGATATTAATTGATATATCTATCAGCCATTTCCACTAATATTAATTGATGTTAATGTTGTGTACTTAGATAACATCATAGAGGGGACACCGTTGTAACATTGTATATATTTACCGATTGTTAGTACACTTATATTGTATCACAGTATTTAAATATGTATTATATATTATTACCTTGATTGTATTACTATAATGTATATATTGTTGTTCCTTCATTTTACTACTCACTAGGTCCTTTCTGATGACCCTGTGTTTTCATGCTCACGTTTGAGATCCAAGATAACGTAGTACCCGACATTTCACTGGATGCACATAGGAGACTCGTCACTGTAGGCTGTCTAAAAATCACCAAGACAAGCCACCAAACACAGGGATCCAAGATCCAGGCGCAAGGCTAAATGTGACAATCAAGACGCGAGAGATAGCCCGCGTCTCAGCATCAAGGCGCGTCAGCCCGAAGCCCGCGTCTCAGCATCAAGGCGCGTCAGCCCGAAGCCCGCGTCTCAGCATCAAGGCGCGTCAGCCCGAAGCCCGCGTCTCAGCATCAAGGCGCGTCGGCCCGAAGCCCGCGTCTCAGCATCAAGACGCGTTGGCTCGACACCCACGTCTCGGTTGCAACTACCCCGATTATGGCGCCATCCACCGCCCATGTAGCGGGGAAGTTGGCCCTCATCGTGGAGCACTTTTAGGGGGCACGATCACCCCCTAAAAACCCTATAAATAGCCCTGTCACTATTGAAGAGGGTCGGATTTGGGCGATAAAAAAAAAAGAGGAGAGATCATCAACGGAGAGAGAGAGCTCGATTCTTCAAGCCAGCTTGCTGCGTACAAGTTGCTCTTCGCCTACCTTCTCTTTTAGAGTTTTGGTAGACGGAGCTGAGTTACTCCCTCTACCCCGACCGAAGAGAAGATCCCCGACGGTCCGAACGGTCATCCGGTCAACGGAGAACAAGATTCACTCTCCACCCCCACCGCCACACGAAGAACCCAGCACTAAACAAAGGGGAATTCAAGATTCAATATTCCCCCTCCCTTGTAACCGGAAGATTAAGCCGGCTGTAATCTTTTCCATCTGATTCCAGGAAACGTTACACCAGCCAACCCCTCTCCGTGTCAAACAAGAGATGGCGACTCCGCTGGGGACTACTTTCGTCACTGACGAACAGATCGTGGCGCAGGATGATGTTCTCCGTAAGGGGAAGATGGTCGAAACACTCGTTGTCGAGTTCGACCAGGCGAAGTATGAAGAGTTCCTCTCTTCTGGCTCCAAGAGCCCAAAGACCCGCGTCTGCCGCAGGGTCTCAACTGAGAAGCTACCCGAAGCCCAATCTGAGGCTCTGCCGGGTGCCGATGCCCACTGTGCCAAGACAAGTTCACGCACCAACGCCTCCCAGAAGGCCCGCGTGACCTCCGGCACTGCTGTTGTGACCAACCGCGTCGCACAGAACACACGCGCCAACGCCTCCCAGAAGGCCCGCGTGGTCCCAGGCACCACTGCTGCTGCGATCAACTGCGTCGCGCAGAATACCCGCGTCAACGTCTCTCAGGAGACCCGCGTGGTGAACACTCTTGGTTTCTATAAACCAGGATGTTGTTGGTTTCTCTCCACCTCCTCGACGCAACCGAAATGCTGAGCGTCGACAGAGGAGACGCGCGCGTCAACTCCAAGTCGAAACCGTTGGTTGTCTGACTGGGGGTGGACGCAGCGTACAATCTGATGCCTTGCCCGCACCTCGTCCAGTGCGTGAGATCCGCGTTTGGCGACCCAAACGCGAGACCCCTCAAGTTGAGTCCTCTGAGGACCAACTCATCAAACGCCAGGGTGAAACCTCCGCGTCTTTTCAAACGCAGGAAGTACGCACTCATAGGCGTGGGGCCCAGCAGCCCACTCTCTCTCAAGCAACTCTGCCTAAACGCATCAGGCAGCAACGCGAGACTCGCGCGCGCGTCATACAGCCGCGTCATGAGAGCCGCGTCCCTGAAGTCTGCGTCCAGGCTGAACGGCACATGACTGTCTCCCGTCTTCGACGTTGCGAGACCAGTCTCTTTAATCCCCCTCCCACGGATTTGAGGGATTATTTGACAAGGAAAAGAAGTGCCAATCAAGCCACTTCGTCATGCTGCTGTCAGCAACTCATCCATATGCTCTCTGGATGCCATTATGGATCAGGCGTGCACCAGCAGTCCTTAATCAGACAGCTGACCCTGATTCCCCCGTCAGCCAAAAGAAGACGCTCCCACAGGAGGAGAACCTTCTCAGATGTTGAATACCCGGAGCTTACTGCAAACATGACTAGCAGAAGTAAGGGAAAACAACCAATGGTCAACTCAGAGGAATCTGACTCTGAGCCGGAAGGGGTGTATCAACACACTCGCACCCGGACAGGGGCCATTCCCCCAGTTGACTATAATGCCTTAGCCCGCGGCATTAGAATGGGTGATTCTCACTCCGCTATAGTGGAGTCGCAGGCTTCAAACTCTTCCGTCGAGAAGGAGGCTTCCGCCTACATGGCAGACACTCCTGAGGAGACGGCCAGGCGTTTAGAACAGACGCAGAAGCACCAGATGGATATAATCGCCTCTCAACAGAGATCCATTGACTCCCTCAAGCATATGCTTGAGAAATTGCTTGAAGAAAGAGCGAGATCTCCTCCTAGACGGCCGAAGGGGAAAGGGAGAAAGGGAGGAATTCCACCCTCCGAATCTTCCGACGAGACACGACGATCTACCTCGATGTGTCCAAGCCCTCGTCGCAGGCAAGAAGCGATCAAGACCAGGAGAAGACTCATGCTAAGAGGATGAGTCAATTGGAACGACGCCTCGAGGCCCTTGCCAATCGCAAGGACCTCCAAGAAGCTGGAGTGGTCCGGCCCTATCCGGCTGAGTGGGATTTAGTTCCATACCCTCCTAAGTTCAAGGCTCCAACCCTCCAAGCATTCGACGGGAAGGGGTCACCCAACCAGCACATCTACTACTTCAAATCCCAGACCGGGAATGTGGTAGATAATGACGCCATCCTGGCGCGACTGTTCATCGGCACCCTGAAAGGGTTGGCTTTTGAGTGGTTTATGAAGCTCCCGGAGGGTTCTATCAAGAACTGGGGGGATCTAGAGAAGCTGTTCTTGACACGCTTCTTCGAAGACGACTCCGAAGTCACAATGCCCACCCTTTTAGCTACCAAACAGCGGAGAGGGGAGTCCGTCAAATCTTTCGTGGAAAGATTTCGGAACACGGCACTCCGGTGCCCAAGCGGTATGACCCAGGCCACCCTGGTGGAAACATGCCGCCACAATCTCCAAACCTCACTCCTTGCTCAAATAGGAGTTGCTGAAAGCCGCACCTGGAAGCAGTTAGTCCAACAGGGTGAACAGGCTGAGGAGATTGTTGCCCGTGTCAAGGCAGAGGAAGGCAAGCTGCGGCCGGAAAGGTCGACAAGGCGTGCACCGGCACCAGACACCTCCCTCCAGACGAAGCGGAAGGATAATTTGGCGACGGAGACCAAATCTCCCACCAAACCTCAAACGGGCAGGGCAAGTGGCTCTTCAAGCCAGCCACGCCCCAACAAGCAGTATTCCTTCAAGGAGGAACACGTCGATTCGCTCTTCAAGCTACTCAACAAGAGCAATCGACTGAAGCTCCCTGAAATTAGACGCCCGGAGGAAGTCGGCAAGACCGACAATCCCAACTACTGCATGTACCACAGGATGTTGGGACATCCTACCAAAAGCTGCTACGTCTTCAAGGACATTCTTCAGGCTCTGATTGACGCGGAGGTGCTCAAGCTCCGACCAGAGCAGAAGAAGGTCACACCAATGTAACGTCGGTTCTCCAGTTCGGGAGACAACCTCCAACGCCTGCGGGGGTAACTCCTATCCCAAGGGGAGAATTAAGAGTGGTCAACACAGACCCTCACCAGCAGCAGGAGAAGGGCTTGGTAGCCGTCCCTACACCTCAGGGGGAAACCATGTGGGTCCACCCTGACCTCGTCGATGAACAACAATGGACTACTGTAACCAACAGGAAGTCCAAAGGCAAGGCAAAGGCTTCGTCCTGCCATGTGGTATGTGCTTCCTCCGAGAAGCAGAGGATGATGTTCCCTCGCTGACTGATTCAGAAGAGGAAACAATAGTCCTGGCCGCAGAGCCCAGCCAACCGATGGCGGGGACCCGTTCAGGACAGGCATACTTGAAGCAGTACGGCGAGACGGCAGCGGCTTCTCCCGCAACCAGCCGTAGAATCAGCCAAGCCCTCCGCAAAGCCACCTGTGGCGAAGCAGAAGGAGACTCGATTCTCTCGAGCCCTTCCAAAAGGTGCAGCGGAAGGATCCTCGACACCTTACCACTTCGATGTCTTGGCTCAACTAGCCAACATCCCGGCACGCATCACCTTGTATGAACTCCTGAGGCTATCAAAGTCAACCAGAGAGGCTCTGCAAGAAGCTCTGGCGAATGCTGAGGCCTTCGTGACCCAGGTGCCGAAGGAGGAAGATGTAGAGGACTGCCTCCACACTTCCCAGAATGCCCCCTGCATCACCTTCACGGTAGATGATATGCAGGTGAAAGGGAAACATGATCGACCCTTGTACTTCACAGTTACATCGGATCATCTGAGGTGAACCGCATTCAGGTAGATCCAGGGTCCGCATTGAGCATTATGCCCCGCCGAGTCATGCAACACCTCGGCATCCCTACTCACCGTCTGAGCCCTACACAGACGACCATCTACGGGTTCAATGCCAACGGCACCCGTCCAATGGGGAAGATCAAGCTCAAGTGCCAGATTGGGAGCCTCAAGTCGGAGGTGACATGCTATGTCATCGACGCCGACACTTCCTACAATCTGCTGCTAGGAGGACCATGGATCCACCGCAACTCCATCGTTCCCTCCACTCTTCACCAAGTCATGAAATACATTGACGCGAGTGGGAAGGTGCAAACGTTGGTTGCCGAAAGGTATCCGTTCAAGGGAGTCGAGAATTATTTCACGGATTCCCTTTTATATCAGGATCCGGTGGACGAAACCCCGCAACTGGAGGCGCCAGACTCTGGTAATGAGGCTGACACTGAGCCCGAGCAAGAAAAGTGCCTGTGGGAGTTAAAACCACTTGTAAAGAGCACTAATAAGCTCGATGTTGATAATACCACCGACGATGCAGGCGGTTGGTATATTAATGAGAATCTAGACTTTGAATATTTTTCTGCGTGTGCATCCGATTCAATACCGTCGGATACTACTACCGACGTAGACGATGACATCTGGTCGGCAATGGATGCTTTGACATCATTGCATGTACCAGTAAAATCATCTTTCGGGACATACCAGGATAATGGCGATGCGCAGGAGTCTATATTCTTGGTTCCGGCAAGACGAAAAGGCCAAAGACCAATACTTTTTGGGCGAATCTCGTCTGAACCAATGCCCCGCGAAGAATCGGAAAGCGAGGAGGAATCCCCTCAACTCGACCATTATGAATCGAAAGCACTCAGAATGATGAAGCAAATGGGGTACGATATAACCAACAAGCCCGGGTTGAACTTCGGCAAAGGAAGGAGGACGCTACTTCGATCCTTTGTGCCAAAGGGAAGGCCCCCGATTATTATCATCGGACGCGCAGGGGGTTGGGCTATGCATCAACTCCGGTCCCATCAGCCTCTGATTCTCAAGAATCGTCGAGCAACGATTGCTCTTCAGACACGTCATCATGGGAGTCAGATGTCAGTGTCGGCAACATCTTCAAAGGGCTTTCAGTAAACATGGTTTCAACAGGCCATCTGGAAGATGAAGTTGAAGAAATGATCCAACCTGATACAGATCCTTGGATCAAACATTTGAATGCTCTTTGGGATATCCGCTTTGAACAGCGTGAGCCACCCACAGATGACAAGGTTGTTCAGATCAACCTAGGAGATGAGACCAACCCCAAGCCCATCTTCATAAGTGACGGCCTGTCGCCTCCAGAGAAGAAGGATCTAATATCTCTTGTACAAGAGTATATAGATGTCTTCGCCTGGAATTATGAGGACATGCCTGGACTTGATCCTCAAGTGGCTATGCATCGTCTCAACATCAATCCGGACATGAAGCCTGTTAAACAACAGCAGCGACGGTTCCGTCCAGAGATAATGGAGGCGATTCAATCAGAAGTCAGAAAGCTCATCGATTCTGGCTTCATCCGGGAAGAACAACATCCCGACTGGGTAGCCAACATCGTCCCCGTCGCCAAGAAGAATGGGAAGATCCGGATCTGCATCGACTTCCGTGATCTAAACGAGGCCTGCCCCAAAGACGAATTCCCATTGCCAATCACAGATGTCATGATTGACAATACTTGTGGATTCGAGCGAATGTCCTTTATGGACGGGTTCTCAGGATACAATCAAATCAAGATGTATCCCGATGACGAAAAGCATACCTCCTTCAGGACTCCTCTAGGGGTATATTGTTACACCGTCATGCCCTTCGGACTGAAAAATGCAGGGGCAACATACCAAAGGGCCAAGAATGCCATTTTCCATCAGCAAATGCGGAAAATGGTGGAATGCTATGTCGATGACATCGCGGTGAAGAGTCGCACTAAAGGTGATCACATAGCAGACCTGAAGGTGGTCTTCGACATCATGCGGGCTCATCAATTGAAGATGAACCCACCAAATCCTTCCTGGGGGTAGCCAGTGGCAAATTCCTAGGATTTGTTGTGACTTCCACAGGAATCTATTTGGATCCAGAGAAAGTCCGCGCTATCCAAGAGATGCAACCCCCCAGAAGCCTCAAGGAGCTCAGGGGATTACAAGGACGATTGGCGTACATCCGCAGGTTCATATCAAACCTTTCCGGGAGATGCCAACCCTTCGCCAAGCTGATGAAAAAGGGTGTTTCATTCATTTGGGACGACGCTTGTCAAAAGCATTTGAGGAGATCAAACACTACCTCACCCAACCACCAGTCCTTGCAGCTCCGGTGTTCGGAAAGCCTTTCCTGGTGTACGTCCGAGCAATGGATCATTCCTTGGGAGCTCTACTAGCTCAGAATGATGAACAAGGACGAGAATAGGCAATCTACTATCTGAGTAGAACAATGATCGGAGCCGAACATCGGTACAACCCGATCAAGAAGGAATGTTTGGCACTAGTGTTCGCCATTCAGAAAATGCGACACTATCTGGTAGGCCAGACTATAAATGTCATATCAAAAGTCAACCCTCTGAGGTTACTTATGACAAAGCCTTCTTCACTAAATGGCCGGCTGGCAAAATGGGCCATATTGCTATCACAATATGAGATGCATTTTCTGCCACAAAAGCTATTAAGGGGCAAGCGGTGGCGGACTTCTTAGCTGAACACCCAGATCCAAGGGCAGCCAAACTCTATGAGGATCTCCCAGACGAGGCCGCCGAAGTCTGCCTGACTCAGACGTTGTTCGAAAGTCAAGTATGGCAACTTTTCTTCGACGGTGCATCAAGGACAAGCCCAAAGGGACACGTAGTGGCGGGGTAGGAGTAGTACTTGTCTCCCCACAAAATTATGTGATCCCCCGAGCTGTCTCGTTAACGGAGCCTTGTTCCAACAATGTGGCGGAATACAACGCTCTTTTGATTGGGATGCAGCTCGCCGATGAGTTGGCGTTAAAAATCTCGAGGCTTACGGTGACTCTAAACTCATCGTCAGCCAAGTTCGCGGAGAGTACGAGGCCAGACATGAAGATCTAGTACCCTACTACAACGCGACAATTCACATGGCCGAAAGGTTTTCAAACTTTTACATCGACCATGTACCGCGCAGGCAAAATGCACATGCGGATGCACTCGCATCCCTCGCTGCTTCCTTAGCTCTTCCAGCTGGAGCAATGGGGAAAGTGTTCGTCTATAGCCACGACCTATACTGTCCAAAATTCCCCTCGGAGACTACCCGGGGTCAGCGGAAGATCATCGCGGTAAAGAAACACTTGAAGTGTCGACCGCTTCAGGGCTTAAAGACTGGCGATTCCCCTACATTGATTTTGTCTTATACGGCATTCTGCCCGAAGACACAAGGAGGCGGCCGCCATTCGGAGGAAAGCCCCCAATTCTACTATAATGCGATTTCGCGAACATTGTATCGTCGATCGCATGACGGGATCCTGCTCCGATGCCTCTCATCAAAAGAAGCCCAAGGAGTATTGAAAGAAGCCCACGATGGTACTTGTGGAGCTCATCAACCTGGCCCGAAATTGGCACATCGACTCCAAAGGATGGGTTACTATTGGCCCAAGATGATTGCCGATGCTGTCGCTTATGCTAAGAGATGTTACGCCTGCCAAATACACGGCGATTTCATCCATCAAGCACCAGGGTACCTCCACTCAACGACCTCTACCAGGCCGTTTGAAATGTGGGGGATGGACGTGGTTGGCCCTATCAGCCCACCATCATCGAAAGGACATCGGTTCATTCTAGCGATAACCGATTACTTCTCAAAGTGGGCCGAAGCTATCCCTTTGAAAGAGGTGAAATCTTCTAACGTGATCAAGTTCGTGAAACATCACGTTATTTACCGCTTCGGTGTGCCTCGGCGTATCATCCATGACAATGGACCCCAGTTCATCAGCCAGGCTTTCCAGAGATTCTGCGCTAAGTTCAGAATCCAGAGTGTGTCCTCAACGGCATACTATCCTGCTGCTAACGGTCTTGCAGAAGCCTTCAACAAGACTATTGGTAAGCTTCTCAAAAAGTTCGTCTCGAAAAGTCAACGAGACTGGGACGACAAGCTGGGTGAATGCTTATGGGCCTACCGCACAACGGTGCGAACCCCAACTAAAGCCACGCCATTTTCCTTGGTATACGGATGCGAAGCCGTCCTTCCATTGTAAATACAAATTCCCTCTCTACGCGTCGCCTTGACAGCGGAAATGACAACTGAGGAGAAGCATCAGCAGCGACTCCAGGAGTTGGAAGCCTTGGACGACAAGCGTTTGCAGGCCCAACAACAAATCGAGCTTTACCAAGCTCGTATCACCAGAGCCTTCAACAAGAAAGTCAAAGCGCGAACTTTCAAGAAAGGCGACCTTGTCTTAGCTGTCCGAAGACCCATGGTCATGACGCACAAGACAAAAGGAAAATTTCAGCCCAAATGGGAAGGACCGTTTGTAGTAGAGTCAGTCTACTCAAATGGGTCATATCGCCTCATAACTTCAAATGGCGATACACTCATGATGCCGATCAATGGCAAATTCTTGAAGAAGTACTATCCTTAATAGTACTCTTCCTCCGATCAAGTTAAAAGTACACCTCTGATCAAACATACGACGCCTCCGATGGCTAAGGATAGAGGAAAATGTTGGCCTTTAAGCCCGACATAAATCCTCGACAAACTCATCATGCTGAGGGGAATAGCATGGCTAGCCCAACTCAAACGGTAGTTGGTAAAGGCATGCCAAACCCGTTGACAGCTGAGGATTTGCTAAAAATCCTAAGGGACACGTTCCCATTTGATCCGACGTTCTCAACGGCTAAGGATAGAGGAAAATGTTGGCCTTTAAGCCCAACATAAGTCCTCGACAACTCATCATGCTGAGGGGAATAGCATGGCTAGCCCAACTCAAACGGTAGTTGGTAAAGGCATGTCAAATCCGTTGATAGCTGAGGGTTTGCTAAAAATCCTAAGTGGACTCGAGTCCACTCTTTCCTCCAAAGTCCCTTACCAATTCTCATCCATAGAATGGTAGGACCACAAAGTGCAATCATTACTACGTTAACACTATACCTCTGGTAATGAATACCCTTTGTCGGGTATAAACTTTGCTTGTTAACTCTGCATAGAGTAACAAACTCTCAAATTTGCCAAGTTAACACTATACCTCTGGCATTTCAAATTCCACTTGTCAATTCTCGTCAATAGAATGACAGGTCCTCAAATTGCTCTTATCACGAGCCAATTCTTGTCAAGTTAACATTACACCTCTGACAAACTACTGTTAAGTTAAACATTACACCTCTAAGCAGTACATCGAGTGCCTGTCAAGTTAATATCACACCTCTGATAGTCACCTTTCTTCAGACTTCCGTATCGAAGCTGAAATGGACGATGCCAAGTTAACACTACACTTCTAGCATCCGAGTCATCGCTAAGTTCAACAATACACCTATGGCCATGACCGTTCCTCGACTTCCTCGTCTAAGTCGAGATGACCAATGCTAAGTTCAACATCACACCTCTAGCATTACCTCACTGTTAAGTTAAACATTACACCTATGACAGTGACATTCTGAGTTAAGTTAACATCACACCTCTGACTCACATCCTTGTCAAGTTAACACCACACTTCTGACAAGACTATCTCCAACCCGTTAAGTTAATATCACACCTCTAACGGTAAAAGCTTTACTAGATTCCTCGCGGGTCTAGTTTCACTTGTTATTCTCTTCAACAGAATAACAGGTCCACCTAAAGACATTGTTAGGTTAACATTACACCACTGATAATGTTTTATCAAATTCCCCAGCTGACCTTGAATCAAGTCAATCCTAGACACTTGACAAAAGTTCACCTTCTCTGGGAGTACGCATTCCCCCTGTCACTTTCTTTTATAAAGTGGCAGGTCCACCAAAATCATTCTTTTGCTTCTAAAACAAAACATTCAAGACAACAGAAAGAGGCAAAAAGAAAAGTGTCACTTTTATTTATATCCAAACACATGAAAGTGATACAAAACGCTCTCTTATACAATAAGATTGAGTGTTACAATTAAGGAGTACAAAGAAGTCCCTCTCTCTCTCTGAGGTCGTACTAACTCCTTGAAGCCGCATCTGATCCTAAGTGCATGATGACTGAAGAAGTGCCAAATTGTGGCGACTGTTGGAACCGATTGCACTTTGATGCACGACGCCAACTTCGAAAGCGCCCTAGCTGACTAAGCTAAGAGCAATGGTGTTCTTGAGGTCCAGCGGCAACAGAAGGTCCTGCAACCCTTCGTTCAGGCGCGTCTCTTTCCCTAGCAGACCATCCAACAAACATGGAGTCACTTCTGGGGTGAGAGAGGAAGTTTAGGAGTCATCACAAAGGATGCTACCCTCCACTAGGTCCAGCGGCAACAGAAGAGCCTGCAACCCTTCGTTCAAGAGTTGATCTTTCCCCCGCAGGCCATCCAAAGGACATGGACTGTCCTTGATGTTACTTCTGGGATGGGAGAGGAAGAGGATCCTCTCCGCCACCGCAACCGCCGGAACCTCCTCGCCTTCATACTTGACCTGACCATCTCTTGCCATCAGGCAAGAGTGGTGCAGGAGATCTGAAGAGACCTTGGCGAGATTTGGGTCCTCGTCAGAGATATAATTTACTCTCTTACAAACGACGAGGACCATAATTTACTCTCTTACAAACGAACATTGAGCAAGCTCGCCGGTTGAAGCACTCTTCCAGGAGACCAGCGAACCTGCAAAGAACAAATAAGAGAATCAGAAAATCTGGAACTTAGTATACTTTAAAAACTAAGTAACAGACGCGGCAGTCATTGAAGACTTCAGACGCGGAAATGATCTGCACAGTCAAACCACCGCATCAGCAGAAACAGACGCGAGTTAAAACTGTGCCACTCCCAGGATTCAAACGCGGTCTCAGTTTGCACCCGCGTCTAATGTACTAGACGCGAAAAACTTCAAACGCCGAAAATTGCCATCTCTCTGTTGGGTGAACAGGAGTTGCAAGATTCAGGTCTGAAACGCGCCAAGGCAATAGCCATGAGCAAAGCCAGCGTCAAGAGCCCGCGTTCAGAAAAGTTCAAGTCACCAGCACAAATTCCAGAATAGGAATGCACCAGAATTTCATTCGGATGCCTATGCCAAAATACAGGCTATGGACATCATCGGGGTGACATACCAGCAGAAACCTCTGTCCAGAGTTGACCTCTTTTTGCATCCAAACGCGGGTGCGCAGGATGACATGAGAGAGGATTCCTTCTGAAGAGACCAACAGAGGCATGAGAGCTCTGGGTCATCTTCATCCATGGGGTCACCTTCATCCATGAAGACGGTTCTCTGAAAGATAATTCAAGGCGAGACTTCTCTCGGAGCAAAACAAATGAAAACAGTCTAAGTTGGATTGATAAAGAGGAAGAGGGTGCACTCTATTTATAGGCGGTCCCTAATAACTGTCATTAATGGGGCATCAATCGGAACCGTCGCGCACAACTGTCAAAGCCCAATCAAAAACGGACGCGTGGAGCGCTGCTTTGGAAACCGTCGAAATGCGCCGGTTTTTCAACCGCCAGCGTCGGTTCTGCATACAAGAGCATTAACGCCTGAACCCAATAAGAGGCTGACGCGTGGATAACTGTCTTGGGAAGCAACGGATGACCCGGAACCCCAATCGACGGTGAAGACTTGACGTTCAAAGATCTCCTAAAAATCTTTTAAAGTCATGCTGCATTGAACGCAGATGGTAAAGTCGCTCGAGGCTGCGTATCCCGTGTCTGATCGATCCGCGTCTTTCTTAGCAACCGCGTTTCACTCTGTGATTGACGCTGCGTCTCACTCCATGGACTGACGACCGCGTCTCACTTTATAGATCAAAGCTGCGTCTCATCAAGAAGACCGCGTTTCACTCTGTGATTGACGCTGCGTCTCATCAAAAGGACTTAGTAAATCTAAGTTCCTGTGGACTGACGACCGCGTCTCACTTTATGGATCAATATCGCGTCTCATTAAGAAGACTCAGAGTCAAGGCCGCGTTTCATCAACAGAACTTAGTCTTACCCAAGTGCCAGTTACCAAGGAGTTGGATTCGCCTACAGCTGAGCAAAGAAGATGGAGCAAAATTTTTCAAACTTTTATTATAAACAGTAAAAGTGGATACAAACACTCTAAACAGAGTGTCCTCCTCTTTACAAAAAAAAAAAGAGGAAAAGAAAAGAAGGCTAAATGTCCGGGTTCGCCAAGGTACGGATTTGTTCCCTAAGGCGGTGAATCTCGTGTTGGCGCGTCCTTTCCGCTTCCATAATAGCCCGGTCCCGCAGCTCCTCTTCCGATAAGAAATTTCTTGCGGCCAGCTGCGCTCGCAGAGATTCCACCCTGGAAGAATGTAGAGACAGACTCTCTTCAGCTCGCGCCCTAGCAGCTTGTTGCTCCTCTAGCTGCTTCTTGATGATAGCAAGCTTTTCCTCATTGAGCGCAAGCACCACTTCTGCCTTGGCAATGGTGTCCCGAGCCCTGATGATGACTTGCTCTGTGCTCTGCATGACAAGCTCGGATTCCCTTGAATCGCCAGCTAGTTTCTGACATTCAGCCTGGGAATATTCGAGATTGCGGATCTCTGCAGCGATTTGTGCCTCCGCTTCCTGTCGCTCTCGTTCTTGAGCAGCTAGGAGCCTAGTCAGGGTGGCCTGGGCCTCACTAAAAGAGCCAGCATCTTCCAAAGACTCCAGCTCCTGTAGGTAGTCTCCCAGTTGCTCTACCACCCGTAGACACGCCTTGGCAAGTGAAGGGCCTCCAGTTAATTCGACGTTCACGGCCAGATTTTTAAGAAGCGTCTGGGCAAATTGGAACGTGTTGTTTTCACGTAAGATGAGATCAATACATGATCCCATCGAAGCGAAGAATTGCTGCACCATCTGACGTGCCAGTTCCCCCATGTCTTCACCACCTGGGAAGCTTCCCGACCCCTTTTCTGTCACAGGATAGGAGATATAAGGCGGATCTTCTCGCACAAGAGTCGTGCTGGCCGTCGAGACAGCAAGAGCTAGACCGGCCGCTGACGCTTCCGGAGGTACTACCTCTGCAGGAGCCTCCACGACCAATGAGGGAGTAGTAAGCACGACCTCCTCAGAAACCTCCACCGAGACCTGAGCTGTATGGCCTTCTGGAAGGGTGCCAACCATCGGACCCTCCACCTGAACCCCCTCGGTCCTCTCTGCAAGTTATCGCGATGTTAGCCACAATGATAGAAGAGCTAAACATTTAAAGCATCAGAGCTGCCTTACTAGGTTGGAGGTCCGGAGATGTCAAATCCTGCGGAGCGGAAGTCTCCTCGGCTTCAGCAGTAACCTCCTCGCCTGGCAGAGTGAGAGCCTCCTCAGCCTCAGTGGTTACTTCCTCTTCTGGCAGAGTGGAAGGCTCCCCAGTTTCAACAGCTGCCCCCTTTGAGGGTATCTCAGCAGCCGAGACCTCAATCCCCTCGGGCTGGGTCAACTCTTTCACCATCTCCTCGATACGCGAGGAGGTTGTAGCCTCAGCATCTTCGGTTGGCCCTACAGCATAAAAGAAGAATGTTAGAACATCCTCTTCAATATGCAAAGAGAAAATTAGACAGAAGATGGAAAGAATACCTTCAATAGGGATAATCGCCAGCATGGTGCAGTCGGTGGCTCACCCTCATGTATTTCCTCCTCCGAGATGTGGAAGAATTTGCTCTGATCAGGAAGAGCGGGTTCATCGCCATAGTCGGTCTCGTCTTCGAAGTCGCTTTCCCCCGATAATGAAGAAGACGACAGCGCAACGTGAGGAAGCTCCGCAACAGGAGCCTTACCTCCAATCACCCCAGTGGTAGGACTAGGGTCGACTGCCCTAAGACTGGAAATGAAGATGCTAGGAGACCCCGGCTGCTGTGTCTCGTCTCTCCCATCATGAGCAGAAGAAGGCTCGGGTTGAACTGAGAGGCCTGCAATCTCAACATCCCCTCCAGTCATTATGTCAACCTCCAGTGACTCGTCATCTTCGGCGGCGGTGGACTCTTCAACAAGCTCCCCTTCCTCCACGGTCTTGCTGCGCGACCTAGGAGCACGGACTAGGGTGGGGAAATCTTCATCTTCCGACGGTTCCTCAACCCTAACAGGGACGTCTTCAGGAGGAACCTCAACTCCGGCAGAGATATCTCCGGATTGAGAGACTTCAGCCGTTAAGTCCCTCCGAGCCTTCTTTGGGGCAGGCTCAACGATAGAAGCAGAACGTCGATGACGCTTGCTCGCCAACTGCTTAGACCTCCTGGCCCGCGGCTCCTCCCTCGTGGCTGGTGGCTCCGCCCTTGTCGCTGGTGGCTCTGCCCTTGCCGGTCGCGGCTCCGCCCTCACTGCTGGGGGCTCCCTCCTCGATCTTCGCCCGACCTCCTTTTGGGCCTTCAGGTACTGTTCTACGAGTTTCGTCAGTTTACTAGAATCAGTCCTGGCCTCGAGACTTGCATTGATGCTCTCAATGCATGAAGACGCCGGGAAAAAGTCTGGCGTTTGGATGGCTTGAGAGTACCAAGTACAGAAGCTGAAACTCGTACGACACTTGGGCCCCTCGAGAGGTAGACGAAAAGATACTCCCGTCCCTCCAGCCACACTATAGTACCAGGCCCGAGCACCCTCGAATAGGTTCCCTTCGAAGGCAAGCCTAGCATTGGGGTTCCCGACATAGAGCTGATCATAGCCGAACTGTCGAGCGAAGCGACTCGGCATGTACGGCTCAATGGTACATGACGTCCCTGCCGGAAAAGCACATATCCGGGCCGGATATTTAGCAACCACCAGAAGGCTCCCGCGGATAACCTCGTGAAGTCATCTGGGCCAACAGAATCAACAAGTAGATCCCCGAAAGATGCATCAGGGATCTGGAGGAGGCAGCGATTGAGCTGGTAGTTGGCAGGGTCTGAAAGGCACTTCCGGACGTAATATATGTAAGGATCACGCCATTTTGAACCCTCCAACCGCTGTACGAAAGGGACAGAATTCTCCCTCCAACGCGCTGCCGTCATCAAAGAAGGGCAATGCATCACGTACCAAGCAATAAGGTACGTGTAAGGCAGCTCGACACGAGGGTTGGGACGCTTCACCGTCGGACTCCCCTCTGAGTCAACATACGGCTTTCCCTCGGAATCTGCAGTTTTTGGTGGCTCGCAGAAACTCTTAGTGAGCGCCCGCAGCCCGCTCTGAATACCAGCCGCCACGGCCAGGAGAAGGGCTATGGGGTTCCCATGAGCCAGGAGCACCGCCGGGTACACCACGTCAGCAACAATGACTTCATGCGGCAGTGTGGGCACCACACAGCGCTTCAGCCACAGCATCAGAAAGCCCGCCAACAGCGCCCGATCGGAGATAGGAGTCCGGGCTTGATGGTGAAAGCTTTCAAAAACCAAGTCAGGGTCGAAACCGTCCTCGTTCGACTCCGTGGTGTAGAAGCTGTTCGGAGCCTGGTCGATCCTGTCTTCAATCTCCCTGTCAGAGATGGGATCCAATCGGGTTATCCGATGGTCTTTGGTGTTGACATTATTGAACAAGTAACTGGCCCAAGACAGTTGCTTGACTCCCTGCGACCGCCATTTGGTTATCTGGCCGCAAATGTGGAAGTGACATAGCACTTCCCAGTAGGTCTCATATATGAGGGGAAACTCCTCCTTCACATAGCGAAGCTCCACAGCGGTCGGGACATATTCCTCATAGGGAATATCCCCTGTCGACAGCCCCGAGACCTCGTGCAGCTCGTGCAGAGCAAGGCCCATCTCTCCGACCGGAGTGAAGAACGTCCCCGTCGAAGGATTATAACGCTCTAGAATCCCGAAGAAGTTCTGAGAGCTTTGAGGAATCCCCCACTGCACGGCCCTGACTGCCGAGTACAGTCCCACGCGCTTTAGCAGGCCCCCGAGCTCGGTAAGGACAAAGCCGACCATCCTGCGCCACCAATAGTTCTCCGTGGAACGGACCCACCCCGGCGCACGGAACCCAACTGGGTAGTCACCCTCCGCCTCCATGAAGGCGTTGAGGAAGGTAGTGCCAAGTTGTGGTATCTCCCCAGCTGGAACCTCAGTCCTGCGCGATCCAGGGAAAAGGCCGATAACTGACCTGTCATGGCTATCATGACGGTATACTTTGTGGGAGCCCAAATCACCAAGAGTGACCTCGGGAACATATCGAGCAAGGTCCCATTCCATCTTCCTAGGGACGGACATATGCTGGAAGTAGGACAGCGGGAACATCCTCTCCATGTCTGGAAGAAAGAATCTTCCACCCTTTATTTGACGGAGCCATTTGTAAGTCCCGTCATATACGCGATGGCCGCCATCGTGGATACGATCTCCGAAGAAGAAGGCAGGCTTCTCCAGTTTGATGCCAGCATCCGTTGCAAATGCTGCATCAGTCATAAACACCCGAAGAGTCCTCATGTCAACATTTGAGAGCCTCTCTCTGCGATCCGGTGATTTATCAGCAGTCACAGGAACAGTCCTTTGCAATACAAAAGTCAAATCCCGGTCAGCACCACCTACATGACCAAAGTGGCACTTCTTGGCGAGTGAAGTAGCAGGGCGTGGCGCTGCAAAAAGAAAAGGACACTTAGTTAGATACTCTATCAAAAGCATAGAAAAAAATGCTAAGTGTTCATAATCCGAACGCAGAAGAGACTGGACGCAGGAGTTATAAAATTCGCGTCCAGACCTGCGCATCAACGCAGAAGAGACACTGGACGCAGGAGTTATAAAATCCGCGTCCAGACCTGCGCATCCACGCAGAAGAGGCACTGGACGCAGGAATTATCAAATCCGCGTCCAGACCTATGGGATCGGCGTCTCCACAACATTCTCCTTGATGACACTTCTGGGGTGCGAAAAGAAGGGAGTTATCCACCTTAACCTTTCCACTACCATAATCGCCAGAAGTTAAGGAGGGTAACCCCCTTCCTTTCACATCCCCAGATGGCGAAGTACTTGGACTCGGGTGCCAGATTCATCAAAATCAGCAGCTGATGAAACAGAACGCAAGGATCAAATCCGCGTTCTGTAAACTAAGTCTGCGTCTGAACCCTTCACAAATAGAAAATATTCTAAGTGAAGAATCTGAAGCGCAGGACTCAAGCGCGCGAGGGTCCAAACCCGCGCCTCGGTTATCATCCCAAAGACTGCGTCTGGGAATCAAACACGATTTGAAAATCACGTGTTAAGGGTTCTTAAAAGTTCTTTGAACTTTCTTTAATGGCGAAACTTCCGCCTAAGAGGCCTTTACCTTGGAGACCTGGGAGAACGACGCCCTGTGCAGAGGAGGAGCCGCCCCTCTGGGCCTCGGCGACGGTCGCCTTTGAGGACGATGCAGTTGGCTTAGTCTTGGGTGCCATTGATGTTCAGAAATCCAAGCAAGGAGATGAACAAGTTCGAAGATAAACAGAGAAGGAAATTCTTTTTTCTCAGTGCGTTCGGAGAAGAAGATGCATCTCTCCAACTGTTGCCTTTTATAGGCACAGGGATTCGCGAAGATACGCGGCGCGTGGCCCGGTAGACGCTGCAGCGAGTCGCCGCTTGACGCGTGTAACCAAATCGTTTCTGAACGGAGAAGATCATGCGTCGCAACCCCGCCACGAGTCAGCAGTCGACACGTGGAGCAGTTCATTTAATGAACCAGGAAATCCGCGCGCCAAAAGGCGAAATTTCGCCGGTTCCCTAGGCCAGCTGGCGGCGTAATCATGACATGGCACAGAATTCGCGCCCAAAGAACGCACCTCCTCGATGGACATGCCACGTCAGCCTCTCCATGAATGCATTTGGAAGGTCGCGTCTCTCTAAGAAATTCGCGTCCTTCCAGTCTGGCCAAATATCGCGTCTGCCTTCTGAAGATCAGTCGCGTCTCCATTGCCAAAGGACGCAAATCGCGCCTTTACAGCAGTACCATCTCTGCTTTTTGAAAAAGAACCTGTGTTTGGCCTCCTGCTTCTGCAAAATCAGTTCAACAGTACACTGACGCAAGCAGACGACCAACCACTCCTGGCTTAAAGCGCGCCAATGACAGACTAAAAGCAATCGGGGAGGTTTAGACTGTGCATCTAAACACTCAACATGATCAACTCTGGGGGCTTCAAAGAGTTCAACAGTACACTCACGAAGACCAACTCCAGATAAGATTAAACCCGGAGCATCAACAGTCTAGTCATGAAAGCGAACTCAGCTAGAGTCCAAAGTATTTCGAAATCCGTCCCAGTTAACTGCGGAATGTCGAAAACTTTGGAGGGGGTTCTGTAGGCTGTCTAAAAATCACCAAGACAAGCCACCAAAACACAGGGATCCAAGATCCAGGCGCAAGGCTAAATGTGACAATCAAGACGCGAGAGATAGCCCGCGTCTCAGCATCAAGGCGCGTCAGCCCGAAGCCCGCGTCTCAGCATCAAGGCGCGTCAGCCCGAAGCCCGCGTCTCAGCATCAAGGCGCGTCAGCCCGAAGCCCGCGTCTCAGCATCAAGGCGCGTCAGCCCGAAGCCCGCGTCTCAGCATCAAGGCGCGTCGGCCCGAAGCCCGCGTCTCAGCATCAAGACGCGTTGGCTCGACACCCGCGTCTCGGTTGCAACTACCCCGATTATGGCGCCATCCACCGCCCATGTAGCGGGGAAGTTGGCCCTCATCGTGGAGCACTTTTAGGGGGCACGATCACCCCCTAAAAACCCTATAAATAGCCCTGTCACTATTGAAGAGGGGTCGGATTTGGGCGATAAAAAAAAAGAGGAGAGATCATCAACGGAGAGAGAGAGCTCGATTCTTCAAGCCAGCTTGCTGCGTACAAGTTGCTCTTCGCCTACCTTCTCTTTTAGAGTTTTGGTAGACGGAGCTGAGTTACTCCCTCTACCGACCGAAGAGAAGATCCCCGACGGTCCGAACGGTCATCCGGTCAACGGAGAACAAGATTCACTCTCCACCGCCACACGAAGAACTCAGCACTAAACAAAGGGGGAATTCAAGATTCAATATTCCCCCTCCCTTGTAACCGGAAGATTAAGCCGGCTGTAATCTTTTCCATCTGATTCCAGGAAACGTTACACCAGCCAACCCCTCTCCGTGTCAAACAGTCACCTATACTATTCATAAGTATCTTTATTATTCTATTTTTATTTCCTTATTTCTTCTTATTACCCATATCTATCATGATCACTTACCCCTTTTGCAGGTATTCTTGTACTTATTTAATGCTGAAATTATTGTGTATATAATATTTATTATCCTGTACTGAGGCTTAGCGTACGTATGTATGGATATTTTCACTCTGCATATGTATGTCACCGTGGTGTCTCCGTACCTGTGGGAGTGGGGCGTTACAAGAACATAAGACATTAAGTATCATGTGTTGTATGAGACTTTTGCAAGGAAGATTTGAGAGATCCTCGAAAAGAAGTTTCTGCCAGACTCGATTGCATCTGATGAGGAGGCTTTACTTTTTCCAGTCGAAGAGAACACTTTTTATTGATGATCAGATGAATAACTACACGAAGTTTCTTGCATACCTAGTTAATGTGGATGTGGCGATCGAAGAAGAGGATAAGGTATTGATTCTTTTAATTTCTCTTCCTGATGAAGAGTATGAGACCTTCGTCCTAACCTTGATTAATGGTAAACCAACTCTTAATTATAGTGATATGTCAACTGCTCTTCTAAATTACAAAGTGAGGAGGAAGGATAAGCAGTCTTCTTCCAAGAGTACTTCAGCAGAAGTATTTACAGTAAGAGGCAGGAGTTTCAGTATGAAGGGAGATGATCATGGTAGATTAAAGTCCAGATCAGATTTCAGAGATCTAAAGAAGAACCACTGGAAGGTTGATTGTCCAAGGATTAAAGATAAGCAGAAGGAGTCGAAGACCGAGGCAAATCTCGCACAGGTGATCAGTACCCAATCGGGTAGTACTCACAGGCAGGTAGATCAGACTGAGACTCAATGGTAATCTCTTTCTCAGTTACTGCTCCTACTATTGGTTATTCAGGTAATTTTGAGTGGATGCTAGTATAGGAGCTACATATCATGTATGTCCCAATAGAGATTGATTTTCTAGTTTTGAGAAGTTAGATGGATGTTCTGTTGTCATGAGTGATGATCATCCATGTAATATGGAAGGGATAAGTACGATCCTCATCAAGATGTTTGATGGATGGTGTGGGAATTGAAGAAAGTGAGGTATATACCTCATTTGAAAAGGAAACTTATCTCTGTTAGTGCCTTGAAAGCATTGAGTCTTGAAGTACATATTAGAGATGTTATTTTCAAGTTGACTAGAGCCTCCATGGTTGTTTTGAAGGGTGTCTGACTTAATAACCTATACTACTTGAAAGATAGTACAGTTACAGGGCAAGCGGTACCTTCTACAAATTCAGATGATGATTGCACCCGGCTTTGGAATATGAGGCTCGAACATACAGAAGAAAAGTCTTTGCAAGCTCTTGCAAAGTAAGGTTTATTGAAAAGTGCCAATACCTGCAAATTGGATTTTTGTGAACATCGCGTCATCAGAAAGAAGAGCAAGGTAAAATTCAGCACCATGACTCATTACACCGAGGGCATTCTGAGTTATGTTCACACAGATATCTGGGGACCTATCAAGATGGTATCTATTGGAGATAACCGCTACTTTGTGTCTTTTATGGATGATTACTCTAGGCAATATTAAGTATATACCATGAAGCACAAAAGGAAAGTCCTGAAGTTGTTTGTAGAGTGGAAGAAGAACACGAGAAGAGTATGGAAGGAAGATCAAAGTACTCCATTCAGACAACAGAGGAGAGTACACAAGCGATCTTTTCCTATAGCTATAAGCGATGATGGCATATAAAGGCACTTTATAGTAAGAGAAACACCACAACAAAATAATATCGCTGAAAGGATGAACATGATCTTGCTAGAGAAGGTTTCGTGCGTGTTATCCAATGCCGGCATATCAAAATCTTTTTGGGCTGAGGCATTGGCGTATGCTTGATATCTCGTTAACAGGTTGCCTTCGTCTGCGCTAGAAGGTAAACTCCTATGGAAGTGTGACCTGGAAGAGATGCTCAGGATTATGACTCACTCCGGGTATTTGGTTGTCCGGCCTATTATCACGTCAAAGAAGACAAGTTGGACCTGAGGGCGAGAAAAAAAATGTGTTTACAGGATTCAAGAAAGGCGTAAAAAGCTACAAAATATAGGACCCGAAGGACAAGAAATTTATCATGAGTAGAGATGTCATGTTTGACAAGGCTTCATTGATGAAGACTACAAACTCTCAGCAAGTGGAGAGTAAGACAACCAATAGGATATCACAACATATGAAGAGTGATTCTACTTCATCGTCTCTAGAAAGATCAGTATCATTTGAGATCATACTCGCGGTGATACAGAGTGGTGATCAGGTAGCCGATCAGGTAGGCGATCAGGAAGCTGCTGATGATGTGGATCAAGAACATGCTATGGTCCAAGATCCATTGTAGTTGGAAAAGCCTAGAGAAATTCACGTAAACCCAGTAGGCTCACTACTAACATAATCGTGGCCTGTGCTTTCCAAGTTATTGAGGAGGCGATCCTTTCTACATACAAGGAGGCTGAAATTAGTTCAGAATCCAAAATGTGAAAGGATACCATGATGGAAGAGATGAGTTCTCTACATAAAAACAACACTTGGAAACTGTCACAGTTGCCTAAGAAAAAGAAGGTGATCGATTGTAAGTGGGTATTTGCAAAGAAACAGGATCTCTTGATGGTGATACTGTATGTACAAAGCCAGATTGGTAGCTAAAGGCTACACGCAGCGAGAAGGCATTGACTACAGTGAGGTATTCTCACTCATTGTAAAGCACTCGTGTATTCAGATTTTGCTAGCACTGGTGATACAATATGAGTTGGATCTTGATCAGCTCGACGTGAAGACCACCTTTCTCCATGGCAATCTTAAAGAGGAGATCTACATGTCTCAGCCGACGGGGTTCAAGACTGTAGGAAAAGAACATATAGTATGCAAGTTAAAATAAATCATTTTATGCATTAAAACAATCACCAAGGTTGTGATATAAGCATTTCGACAGCTTCATACGTGACAAAAGGTACACACGAAGCCATTATGACCCATGTGTATTTTACAATAAGCTTCCAGTAGAGAGTTCATCTATTTACTGTTATATATGGACGATATGCTTATCGCTTTTAAGAGCAGATCAGTAACTGACAAGGTGAAGAAGGACTTTTCTTTCGAATTCGAGATGAAAGATCTGGGTGAAGTGAAGAAGGTGCTAGACATGGAGATTGAGTGAGACCAAAAAGGTGGCAAGGTGGTTAGCTTGACGCAAAAGGGGTATTTGAAGAAGGTACTTTAGAAATTCAACAACAACGGTGATGCAAAGTCTATAAGTACGCCATTGGCTCCTCATTTCAAGTTAAAAGCTACTATGTCTCCTATTTCTATTGAAGAGTATGATTACATGACTCACGCACCTTATACTAGTGCGGTTGGTAGTTTAATGTATGCAATAGTCTGTACAAGGACCGATCTCTCATAAGCTATCTCAATGGTTAGTAGATACATGCACGATGTTGGTAGGGATCATTGGGAGGTAGTGAAGTGAATTCTATGGTATATCAAAGGTATCATAGACGTTTGTTTGTATTCAAAAAAGATTTTACAGGTAAGTAGGAGTGTATCAGATACGTTGATTCAGACTACGCAGGAGACCTTTGTTGGCCCAAAGGCCCTTCACTCTAGTTTTGATGATGATTAACTCATGTAGTTATATTACAAATGATCTTGTGTTTAATTAGTAACAGATTCTTTGATCAAGATCTTAGTAGGTGCATAGCTTCAACAAAAGATTCAAAGTCAAGATTTGGAGCTAGCACGAAGTTTGGACCAAGTCAAGAAGATGAGAAGCCTTCAAGTGAAGACTTCAAGAAGATGAAGACTTGTGTCTAGGTATAAGATTTTGTTTTAGAAAGATTTTGTTTTTAGATAAAATGTAAAGGATAGAATAGTTGGTGGACTGCTCAAGTATATTATATCCACACACACTCTTGATTTAGTTTGTTTTAGAAAAGAATTTTAATCAAAATCCAAATGGTATTCAAGTAAAGACTTCAAGTGTTTTGTTTTGCTTTTTTTTGGTATTCATGTTTACATCTTTCAACCAAAACCAAGTTTATGCTTATTGTCAAAACATAGATATTTCATCTTAATTGTGTAGTGGATCATATCCATAAACACTATGCTTTAAAAGTATATCTTGTTTTTGTATTTGATGAAGATTTGGAAAAACATGTTTTGGAAAAATATTGTTTTGGAAAAACAGTTTTTATCATGAGCCAAATATTTCCAAGTTACAAAAATAGTACAATCTTTTATAACATGCCTTGATTTTGTGCAAGCATATTTGATTATCAAAGTATAACATTGAAACTATTTTTGTAGATTTTTTATGTATTTATGGGATTTTATTTGAGCCAAAAAGACTAAGTTTTAAATCCCAGAAAACTGTTTTCAGGCTTCAGCTAGTCGACTTACTACCTTTCTAGTCGACTAACTCTGAAGTCGGTCGACCGGATCGGCCGACCGACGTGCACAGACGTGCACGCCTTTGTTCACTGGAGGACGGTCGACCGGACGGTCGACCGCTCCAGAGAGCTCTGCTCTCTGGAAATTTCGGCCGACCGGACAGGTCGACCGACAGAGAGTTCTACTCTCTCCTCCAGTTTCTCAGTCGACCGAGCGGTCGACCGGAGGCTCCAATGGTCGGATTCTTGACCGTTGGCGGTCGACCGACCCGGTCGACCGGTAGGTCTAACAGACCCCAACGGCTATATTTTTCTGGCCTATAAATTTGGGGTTTGGTCATTGTTTTGAGCCAAGATTTTAGGAGAGCTTTGAGCCAGTTTTTCTTATACTCTTAAAAGAGTTTTCTCCACACATTTGAGAGCTAATATTTCCAATCAAAAGGAAAGATTTTATCAAGAGTGTTTAAGTGATTTCCTTAAGTTTTTCACCATAGTTCTTTCCTTACTTTCTCACAATCACTTGAGCTATTCATTGCCTTATCTATCCATAGGATTGTGTTGTGAGAGCTTTCATTGGTGATCAAAGTGTTTAGATCACCAAGATTTCATTCTTGTACTTTGAGGAGGCGGACAAGTGTGTTCGCGGTGGTTTAGCGTTCGTGTGTGAACTCTTGTGGTTTGAGGTGCGGCCTCGGCAAGCTAGTGGGCTTGCGTGTGTATGGGACTAGGGAGGCCGAGGGCTTGTAGGTGTTGCGGCACCGGGGAGAGATCCATTGGGATCTTGCATAGTGGAAATCCTTCGTGTGTCGAAGGCGGGGATGTAGATCAAGTGTGCTCGAACCTCGAAACAAACCCTTTGTGTTTGCGATTGCCTTTTCTCTCTCTCTCCCCCTTACTTATATCTTGCATAGCTTATATTGTCTTTACATTTACATGCTTGATATATTGTGCTCATATTGTATACTTGCTTGGGTTTGTTTGCTAACACTTGTATTCAACCAAGAGAGCCAACGCGGCACCTCAACCCATTCAAGGGGAATCTAGAGGAGTTAGTTCAGAGCCCTTCACGGGGAATTCGGCTACACTCTTGTGTTATACGTGGTGTTTAGTGTAAAAGTATTAGTTAGGTCATAATAGTTTTTAATTCCGCATTATTTGTCATTAAGTGACCATTAGATTAGCCATCACCTATTCACCCCCCTCTAGGTGAACTTTCAATTGGTATCAGAGCCAAGTGCTCTTGATTTGGGTCTTACAATCTAGAGTTAAAGATCCTCCTTTTAGGCTAATCACAATATTTGTACACACACCATGGACTTCATGTCACCACCCACCTTTGACATTCTTAACATCCAAATTTGGAAGGTTAAGATGTCTTTATTCCTCAAGGCCTTAGGCATACATGTTTATCTTGCTACTACTAATGATTCTTATGTTAATAATAGCAAGTATTTTGAGGTTAATGCAAAAGCCATTCATGCTTTAAAGTCAACCCTAAATGATGAATATTTATCTAGGGTTTCTAACATTGAATCGGCTTTTGTAGTTTGGAACACCCTCCTCTCCCTTGGCGAAAATGAACAATACTATGCGGGGAGCGATTCGGATGTTGGAAGCGACACCTCCAACGCGTGCTATATGGTCCAAGGGGATAACCCCCTTGAGGTAACTACCGAATCCGAGGATGAGAATGTTAACATGTCATATGAAGAGCTTTCTACATTTTGTCAATTATTGCTTGAAAAATATGACATGATTAAGAAAGATAATAAAAATTTGAAAAAGAAATTGCTTGCATGCATATAGAACATGATTCATTTAGAAATAATATTGCATGCTTAGAAAAGAAAATGATGTTTTGAAAAATGAGAACATTTCCCTCATGTCTAAATTGAACGATTTATGTGAAGGAACACTAGTTTGAAAAATGAAATTGCTTTGGTGGAAAAACAAAAAGAATTGTTTTTCAAGAAAATTCTTGTTTGAAAAGAAAAATGTTTGAAAAAGAAAAGGAAGAAGTTTGTAAAAAGAAAAAGAAAAATGATTCTATTTCTCACTACTCCTTACATGCTACCATTAATGATAGTGAGATTAAGAATTTGAAAAATAAAATTAACTGTTTGAGCTCAACTTTGAGCTCTTGTGCAATTAATCATAAGAAGTTGGAATCTTTGTTTCAAAAGAAACAAGTTCCAAATGTTCATGCCATCATTCTCATCATGCATATTCACTATTTGCACGTCATGATCACACACACACACATGCATGCTAAGGTGTACAAATGTACACATTGTGGCCGCAAAGGCCATCTAGCAAAATTTTATTATGACAAGTTGCATCATTTTAATTTTGCTATAATAAAAATTTTTGGGTTCCTTACAAGACTAACCCCAAAGGACCCAAGAAAATATGGGTACCAAAACCCCCACCATGTGTATTTGATGTAGGTGAGGGCTCTCACAAAACGTGAGAGAATTGGTGCCTTGGTAGTGGATGCAATGGACTTGATGGACATACATTTGGATGCATCACTATCAAGGAGTTTTGGTGGGACAACCACCATGTTCGGAGATTTGGAACATAGTTCCTAGTTTGGTAACTATTTCTAAAACTCCAATTATATTTACATGCTTTTAATTTCATATATCATATAGCATGTTCATGTTTTAATTTCATGTGCTTTTGTGCTTCATGTGGTATGAACTAATTTAAATGTAGTTTTTATCAAAACTTGCATTTATACATGTACAAATAGTGAACTACAAATTGATTCATATATATTTGCATTTCAAGTTCATTTGTACTCTCTATATGCACATGTATAGCCTAATTTTGATGATTCCTTCATTTATACATGTTTTGCCTATTTTCATGTTTTACTTCATGTATATGTATTTTGAATTCAAATCTAATAAATATACATGTATAACCGTGAGTCTCTTGCCTTCATGCAAATACCTTTGATAGACTCTTTTATATTTGGGATATGTATGCGTATTGTTAGGATTGGATAAATCATACATATACCTTGAAGTTTACTTTAAGATGAAAAATAAAAATTTTCATGATTTTTTTAATGAAAATAAAATTTCATGTCTTGTCTAAAAATGAGATTCATGTTTGATTGAGCTTCATTGTCTATTTTCATGAAAATGTCATTTACATAACCTTTGAACACTCATCTTTTACTTTTCAAGATAATTTTGAGTTTTATAGACTATGAGTGCTTGAACTTTTATGTATTTAGTATAATTCATGAAAAACATATGATTTCATGTTTTTGAAGGATCTTTAACTAGTTTTTTAAAAAATTAATTTAAACTAGTTATTTATTCTTCTATGAGATATACACTTGATACTACTTTATGTCAATTGGTATCATTGGATCATTTCAATTGGTATCAATATGATTATTCTTTTTGTATATACTCATGTTTTGATTATATGTATGTATGCTTTCAAATTCAAGTAGTATCATTTTCTATTGGTATTATCTTTTATATACATATATATGGTTTGTTAGTTGTGCTTGAGTTAAGATAGATTCATTTTTTTTAAAAAAAAAGCACAACGATTTTGCTAAGCTTGGGTTAAAACTTTACTTTCAATTAGTATCTCAATATGTTTTAACTTAAGAAAATTGAAGATTTTGCAATGATTATTTGATATCACATACTTTCTATTGCTACTTTCTATTGGTATCAATATTAAAAAAATTATGGTTATCTTAAAATTTGTTTCTTGAGAAAAGTTCAAAATTTTGTTTTGATAAAGAAAATTCAAAATTTTTGATTTGTATTTCCTATATGCAAGGAGAGCTTAACATCTCTCTTACATATAGATTCATGTTGAGTATATTATAAATTGAGGAGCTTGACAACTCTTCTTTATATGATATACGTGTGTAGGGGAGCTTCACATCTCCTCTTATGCATTACATAATATGTGTTATGTGAGTTAGGGCTTGTCATCCCTTCTTCATGTAATGCATATGTGTAGGGAAGTTAACTTAGCGTCTTCCTCTTCATGAATGTATATCGCATATAAATCTTTATTGATTGATTTGTATTACCCCTTCTTGATCTCTTTGTTTTTGACAAAAAAGGGGGAGAAAAATTTGTTTTGATTTGATTTTACTTTGAACCCTTTGTTGATGAGTGACAAAAAGGGGAGAAGTATTTGAGTTTATATGCATGTTTGAAAAAAAAGATTTATGATTATGCATATATGTTTTGTTTTGCAAATGTATGGAGATGAGCTTGATTTGGCATGTTGTTTTTGCATACATGTCGTTTTTGCATACATGTCGCATCATTTGCATACATATTCATGTGCTTCATTTCCATATCTATTGTTTATTTTCTATGCATGAGTTAAGGGGAGCTTCTTTGAAGCTTTACTTTAATCCATGCATATATAACTTCATGAGTTTTGTCATCATCAAAAGGGGAAGATTGTTGGCCCAAAGGCCCTTCACTCTAGTTTTGATGATGATTAACTCATGTAGTTATATTACTAATGATCTTGTGTTTAATTAGTAACAGATTCTTTGATCAAGATCTTAGTAGGTGCATAGCTTCAACAAAAGATTCAAGTCAAGATTTGGAGCTAGCACGGAGTTTGGACCAAGTCAAGAAGATGAGAAGCCTTCAAGTGAAGACTTCAAGAAGATGAAGACTTGTGTCTAGGTATAAGATTTTGTTTTAGAAAGATTTTGTTTTTAGATAAAATGTAAAGGATAGAATAGTTGGTGGACTGCTCAAGTATATCATATACACACACACACTCTTGATTTAGTTTGTTTTAGAAAAGAATTTTAACCAAAAACCAATGGTATTCAAGTAAAGACTTCAAGTGTTTTGTTTTGCTTTTTTTTTGGTATTCATGTTTACATCTTTCAACCAAAACCAAGTTTATACTTATTGTCAAAACATAGATATTTCATCTTAATTGTATAGTGGATCATATCCATACACACTATGCTTTAAAGTATATCTTGTTTTTGTATTTGATGAAGATTTGGAAAAACATGTTTTGGAAAAATATTGTTTTGGAAAAACAGTTTTTATCATGAGCCAAATATTTTGAAGTTACAAAAATAGTCCAATCTTTTATAACATGCCTTGATTTTGTGCAAGCATGTTTGATTATCAAAGTATAACGTTGAAACTATTTTTGTAGATTTTCTATGTATTTATGGGATTTTATTTGAGCCAAAAAGACTAAGTTTTAAATCCCAGAAAACTGTTTTCAGGCTTCAGCTAGTCGACTTATTACCTTGCTAGTCGACTAACTCTGAAGTCGGTCGACCGGATCGGCCGACCGACGTGCACAGACGTGCACACCTTTGTGCACTGAAGGACGGTCGACCGGACGGTCGACCGCTCCAGAGAGCTCTGCTCTCTGGAAATTTCGGCCGACCGGACAGGTCGACCGACAGAGAGTTCTACTCTCTCCTCCAGTTTCTCAGTCGACTGAGCGGTCGACCGGAGGCTCCAATGGTCGGATTCTTGACCGTTGGCAGTCGACCGACCCGGTCGACCGGTAGGTCTAACAGACCCCAACGGCTATATTTTTCTGGCCTATAAATTTGGGGGTTTGGTCATTGTTTTGAGCCAAGATTTTAGGAGAGCTTTGAGCCAGTTTTTCTTATACTCTTAAAGAGTTTTCTCCACACATTTGAGAGCTAATATTTCCAATCAAAAGAAAGATTTTATCAAGAGTGTTTAAGTGATTTCCTTGAGTTTTCACCATAGTTCTTTCCTTACTTTCTCACAATCACTTGAGCTATCCATTGCCTTATCTATCCATAGGATTGTGTTGTGAGAGCTTTCATTGGTGATCAAAGTGTTTAGATCACCAAGATTTCATTCTTGTACTTTGAGGAGGCGGACAAGTGTGTTCGCGGTGGTTTAGAGTTCGTGTGTGAACTCTTGTGGTTTGAGGTGCGGCCTCGGCAAGCTAGTGGGCTTGCGTGTGTACGGGACTAGGGAGTTCGAGGGCTTGTAGGTGTTGAGGCACCGGGGAGAGATCCATTGGGATCTTGCATAGTGGAAATCCTTCGTGTGTCGAAGGCGGGGATGTAGAGCAAGTGTGCTCGAACCTCGAAACAAACCCTTTGTGTTTGCGATTGCCTTTTCTCTCTCTCTCTCTCCCCCCCTTACTTATATCTTGCATAGCTTATATTGTCTTTACATTTACATGCTTGATATATTGTGCTCATATTGTATACTTGCTTGGGTTGTTTGCTAACACTTGTATTCAACCAAGAGAGCCGACGCGGCACCTCAACCCATTCAAGGGGAATTTAGAGGAGTTAGTTCAGAGCCCTTCACGGGGAATTCGGCTACACTCTTGTGTTATACATGGTGTTTAGTGTAAAAGTATTAGTTAGGTCATAATAGTTTTTAATTCCGCATTATTTGTCATTAAGTGACCATTAGATTAGCCATCACCTATTCACCCCCCCTCTAGGTGAACTTTCAACCTTGACAGATGCCGGTTAATAACGGGTATGTGTTTATATTTTCTCAAGCACCGGTGAGCTAGCGCTCTACTCTACGATGTACTATCATATTATCTACTAGAAGGCCGAATATATAACCATGGCAGAGCTATTAAGGAGGCAATTTTGCTTCCAAGGATGCTTGATGACTTGGGGATTGATCATGATCTCTTGAAGATCAACTGTGATAGCATAAGTGCTATCTATTTGACAAAAAACCAAGTGTATCATTCAAGGACGAAGCATATCGACATCAGGTTCCACTTTATTCGAGAGATTCTTGATGAGGATGACATCGAGCTATAAAAGATTCACACGAAAGAAAATCCTGTCGATATGCTTACCAAGGTTGTTCTGGGAGTGAAGTTTGCATATTGTAAGGAGTTACTCCATATCTTTCAAGTTGCATGAGCTCGATGGAGCTCGTTTGGATATACTACAGATGGCTTGATCTCCTGGGCAGGGTACGTAGGCAAACACATTAGTACAGCCCGATAGAGTTGACATGGTGCTATTTTGTGTTTAGTTCAGATTTGAGAAATCTTAATCGAGGTGGAGAATTGTGAGGAGAGACTATAAAATCTTGTTAGTAGAGTTTTTTAACTTATTGGAGAAGATAGTGCAGAGATTGAAATTTAACAGTGCCAGGTAGAAAACTAGATGTAGCCAAAGACAGTGGGCCAGTTGATAGGCCGATCAACCGATCATGCACAAAAAATGCATATGGAGATTCAATGTAGGCTGTCTAAAAATCACCAAGACAAGCCACCAAAACACAGAGATCCAAGATCCAGGCGCAAGGCTAAATGTGACAATCAAGACGCGAGAGATAGCCCGCGTCTCAGCATCAAGGCGCGTCAGCCCGAAGCCCGCGTCTCAGCATCAAGGCGCGTCAGCCCGAAGCCCGCGTCTCAGCATCAAGGCGCGTCAGCCCGAAGCCCGCGCCTCAGCATCAAGACGCGTCGGCTCGACACCCACGTCTCGGTTGCAACTACCCCGATTATGGCGCCATCCACCGCCCATATAGCGGGGAAGTTGGCCCTCATTGTGGAGCGTTTTCAGGGGGCACGATCACCCCCTAAAAACCCTATAAATAGTCCCGTCACTATTGAAGGAAAGAGGACAATTAAGGACGAGAAGAAAAAAGACGACAATCAAAGGAGAGATCAACGACAGAGAGAGAGAAAACCCTTCAGCGAGCTTACTGAGTACTAGCCGCTCTTCGCCTACCTCCTCCTCTAGAGTTTTGGTAGACGGAGCTGAGTTACTCCCTCTACCGACCGAAGAGAAGATCCCCGACGGTCCGAACAGTCATCTGGTCAACAGAGAACAAGATTCACTCTCCACCGCCACACGAAGAACCCAGCACTAAACAAAGGGGGAATTCAAGATTCAATATTCTCCCTCCCTTGTAACCGGAAGACTAAGCCGGCTGTAATCTTTTCCATCTGATTCCAGGAAGCGTTACACCAGCCAACCCCTCTCCGTGTCAAACAAGAGATGGCGACTCCGCTGGGGACTACTTTCGTCACTGACGAACAGATCGTGGCGCAGGATGATGTTCTCCGTAAGGGGAAGATGGTCGAAACACTCGTTGTCGAGTTCGACCAGGCGAAGTATGAAGAGTTCCTCTCTTCTGGCTCCAAGAGCCCAAAGACCCGCGTCTGCCGCAGGGTCTCAACTGAGAAGCTACCCGAAGCCCAATCTGAGGCTCTGCCGGGTGCCGATGCCCACTGTGCCGAGACAAGTTCGCGCGCCAACGCCTCCCAGAAGGCCCGCGTGACCTCAGGCACTGCTGTTGCGATCAACCGCGTCGCACAGAACACACGCGCCAACGCCTCCCAGAAGGCCCGCGTGGTCCCAGGCACCACTGCTGCTGCGATCAACTGCGTCGCGCAGAATACCCGCGTCAACGTCTCTCAGGAGACCCGCGTGGTGAACACTCTTGGTTCTACAAACCAGGATGTTGTTGGTTTCTCTCCACCTCCTCGACGCAATCGGAATGCTGAGCGTCGACAGAGGAGACGCGCGCGTCAACTCCAAGTCGGAACCGTTGGTTGTCTGACTGGGGGTAGACGCGGCGTACAATCTGATGCCTTGCCCGCACCTCGTCCAGTGCGTGAGATCCGCGTTTGGAGACCCAAACGCGAGACCCCTCAAGTTGAGTCCTCTGAGGACCAACTCATCAAACGCCAGGGTGAAACCTCCGCGTCTTTTCAAACGCAGGAAGTACGCACTCATAGGCGTGGGGCCCAGCAGCCCACTCTCTCTCAAGCAACTCTGCCTAAACGCACCAGGCAGCAACGCGAGACTCGCGCGCGCGTCATATACAGCCGCGTCATGAGAGCCGCGTCCCTGAAGTCTGCGTCCAGGCTGAACAGCACATGACCGTCTCCCGTCTTCGACGTCGCGAGACCAGTCTCTTTAATCCCCCTCCCACGGATTTAAGGGATTATTTGATAAGGAAAAGAAGTGCCAATCAAGCCACTTCGTCATGCTGCTGTCAGCAACTCATCCATATGCTCTCTGGATGCCATTATGGATCAGGCGTGCACCAGCAGTCCTTAATCAGACAGCTGACCCTGATTCCCCCGTCAGCCAAAAGAAGACGCTCCCACAGGAGGAGAACCTTCTCAGATGTTGAATACCCGGAGCTTACTGCAAACATGACTAGCAGAAGCAAGGGAAAACAACTAATGGTCAACTCAGAGGAATCTGACTCTGAGCCGGAGGGGGTGTATCAACACACTCGCACCCGGACAGGGGCCATTCCCCCAATTGACTATAATGCCTTAGCCCGCGGCATTAGAATGGGTGGTTCTCACTCCGCTATAGTGGAGTCGCAAGCTTCAAACTCTTCCGTCGAGAAGGAGGCCTCCGCCTACATGGCAGACACTCCTGAGGAGACGGCCAGGCGTTTAGAACAGACGCAGAAGCACCAGATGGATATAATCGCCTCTCAACAGAGATCCATTGACTCCCTTAAGCATATGCTTGAGAAATTGCTTGAAGAAAGAGCGAGATCTCCTCCTAGACGACCGAAGGGGAAAGGGAGAAAGGGAGGAAGCCCACCCTCCGAATCTTCTGACGAGACACGACGATCTACCTCGGATGTGTCCAAGCCCTCGTCGCAGGCAAGAAGCGACCAAGACCAGGAGAAGACTCATGCTAAGAGGATGAGTCAATTGGAACGACGCCTCGAGGCCCTTGCCAATCGCAAGGACCTCCAAGAAGCTGGAGTGGTCCGGCCCTATCCGGCTGAGTGGGACTTAGTTCCATACCCTCCTAAGTTCAAGGCTCCAACCCTCCAAGCATTCGACGGGAAGGGGTCACCCAACCAGCACATCTACTACTTCAAATCCCAGACCGGGAATGTGGTAGATAATGACGCCATCCTGGCGCGACTGTTCATCGGCACCCTGAAAGGGTTGGCTTTTGAGTGGTTTATGAAGCTCCCGGAGGGTTCTATCAAGAACTGGGGGGATCTAGAGAAGCTGTTCTTGACACGCTTCTTCGAAGACGACTCCGAAGTCACAATGCCCACCCTTTTAGCTACCAAACAGCGGAGAGGGGAGTCCGTCAAATCTTTCGTGGAAAGATTTCGGAACACGGCACTCCGGTGCCCAAGCGGTATGACCCAGGCCACCCTGGTGGAAACATGCCGCCACAATCTCCAAACCTCACTCCTTGCTCAAATAGGAGTTGCTGAAAGCCGCACCTGGAAGCAGTTAGCCCAACAGGGTGAACAGGCTGAGGAGATTGTTGCCCGTGTTAAGGCAGATGAAGGCAAGCTGCGGCCGGAAAGGTCGACAAGGCGTGCACCGGCACCAGACACCTCCCTCCAGACAAAGCGGAAGGATAATTTGGCGACGGAGACCAAATCTCCCACCAAACCTCAAACAGGCAGGGCAAGTGGCTCTTCAAGCCAGCCACGCCCCAACAAGCAATATTCCTTCAAGGAGGAACACGTCGATTCGCTCTTCAGGCTACTCAACAAGAGCAATCGACTGAAGCTCCCTGAAATTAGACGCCCGGAGGAAGTCGGCAAGACCGACAATCCCAACTACTGCATGTACCACAGGATGTTGGGACATCCTACCAAAAGCTGCTACGTCTTCAAGGACATTCTTCAGGCTTTGATTGACGCGGAGGTGCTCAAGCTCCGACCAGAGCAGAAGAAGGTCACGGCCAATGTAACGTCGGTCCTCCAGTTCGGGAGACAACCTCCAACGCCTGCGGGGGTAACTCCTATTCCAAGGGGAGAATTAAGAGTGGTCAACACAGACCCTCACCAGCAGCAGGAGAAGGGCTTGGTAGCCGTCCCTACACCTCAGGGGGAAACCATGTGGGTCCACCCTGACCTCGTCGATGAACAACAATGGACTACTGTAACCAACAGGAAGTCCAAAGGCAAGGCAAAGGCTTCGTCCTGCCATGTGGTATGTGCTTCCTCCCGAGAAGCAGAGGATGATGTTCCCTCACTGACTGATTCAGAAGAGGAAACAATAGTCCTGGCCGCAGAGCCCAGCCAACCGATAGCGGGGACCCGTTCAGGACAGGCATACTTGAAGCAGTACGGCGAGACGGCAGCGGCTTCTCCGCAACCAGCCGTAGAATCAGCCAAGCCCTCCACGAAGCCACCTCTGGCAAAGCAGAAGGAGACGCGGTTCTCTCGAGCCCTTCCAAAAGGTGCAGCGGAAGGATCCTCGACACCTTACCACTTCGATGTCTTGGCTCAACTAGCCAACATCCCGGCACGCATCACCTTGTATGAACTCCTGAGGCTATCAAAGTCAACCAGAGAGGCTCTGCAAGAAGCTCTGGCAAATGCTGAGGTCTTCATGACCCAGGTGCCGAAGGAGGAAGATGTAGAGGATTGCCTCCACGCTTCCCAGAATGCCCCCTGCATCACCTTCACGGCAGATGATATGCAGGTGAAAGGGAAACATGATCGACCCCTGTATTTCACAGGTTACATCGGATCATCTGAGGTGAACCGCATTCAGGTAGATCCAGGGTCCGCATTGAGCATTATGCCCCGCCGAGTCATGCAACACCTCGGCATCCCTACTCACCGTCTAAGCCCTACACAGACGACCATCTACGGGTTCAATGCCAACGGCACCCGTCCAATGGGGAAGATCAAGCTCAAGTGCCAGATTGGGAGCCTCAAGTCGGAGGTGACATGCTATGTCATCGATGCCGACACTTCCTACAATCTGCTGCTAGGACGACCATGGATCCACCGCAACTCCATCGTTCCCTCCACTCTTCACCAAGTCATGAAATACATTGACGCGAGTGGGAAGGTGCAAACGTTGGTTGCCGAAAGGTATCCGTTCAAGGGAGTCGAGAATTATTTCACGGATTCCCTTTTATATCAGGATCCGGTGGACGAAACCCCGCAACTGGAGCCGCCAGACTCTGGTAATGAGGCTGACACTGAGCCCGAGCAAGAAAAGTGCCTGTGGGAGTTAAAACCACTTGTAAAGAGCACTAATAAGCTCGATGTTGATAATACCACCGACGATGCAGGCGGTTGGTATATTAATGAGAATCTAGACTTTGAATATTTTTCTGCGTGTGCATCCGATTCAATACCGTCGGATACTACTACCGACGTAGACGATGACATCTGGTCGGCAATGGATGCTTTGACATCATTGCATGTACCAGTAAAATCATCTTTCGGGACATACCAGGATAATGGCGATGCGCAGGAATCTATATTCTTGGTTCCGGCAAGACGAAAAGGCCAAAGACCGATACTTTTTGGGCGAATCTCGTCTGAACCAATGCCCCGCGAAGAATCGGAAAGCGAGGAGGAATCCCCTCAGCTCGACCATTATGAATCGAAAGCACTCAGAATGATGAAGCAAATGGGGTACATATAACCAACAAGCCAGGGTTGAACTTCGGCAAAGGAAGGAGGACGCTACTTCGATCCTTTGTGCCAAAAGGGAAGGCCCCCGATTATTATCATCGGACGCGCAGGGGGTTGGGCTATGTATCAACTCCGGTCCCATCAGCCTCTAATTCTCAAGAATCGTCGAGCGACGATTGCTCTTCAGACACGTCATCATGGGAGTCAGATGTCAGTGTCGGCAACATCTTCAAAGGGCTTTCAGTAAACATGGTTTCAACAGGCCATCTGGAAGATGAAGTTGAAGAAATGATCCAACCTGATACAGATCCTTGGATCAAACATTTGAATGCTCTTTGGGATATCCGCTTTGAACAGCGTGAGCCACCCACAGATGATAAGGTTGTTCAGATCAACCTAGGAGATGAGACCAACCCCAAGCCCATCTTCATAAGTGACGGTCTGTCGCCTCCAGAGAAGAAAGATTTAATATCTCTTGTACAAGAGTATATAGATGTCTTCGCCTGGAATTATGAGGACATGCCTGGACTTGATCCTCAAGTGGCTATGCATCGCCTCAACATCAATCCGGACATGAAGCCTGTTAAACAACAGCAGCGACGGTTCCGTCCAGAGATAATGGAGGCAATTCAATCAGAAGTCAGAAAGCTCATCGATTCTGGCTTCATCCGGGAAGAACAACATCCCGACTGGGTAGCCAACATCGTCCCCGTCGCCAAGAAGAACGGGAAGATCCGGATCTGCATCGACTTCCGTGATCTAAACGAGGCCTGCCCCAAAGACGAATTCCCATTGCCAATCACAGATGTCATGATTGACAATACTTGTGGATTCGAGCGAATGTCCTTTATGGACGGGTTCTCAGGATACAATCAAATCAAGATGTATCCCGATGACGAAAAGCATACCTCCTTCAGGACTCCTCTAGGGGTATATTGTTACACCGTCATGCCCTTCGGACTGAAAAATGCAGGGGCAACATACCAAAGGGCCATGAACGCCATTTTCCATCAGCAAATGCGGAAAATGGTGGAATGCTATGTCGATGACATCGCGGTGAAAAGTCGCACTAAAGGTGATCACATAGCAGACCTGAAGGTGGTCTTTGACATCATGCGGGCTCATCAATTGAAGATGAACCCCACCAAATCCTTCCTGGGGGTAGCCAGTGGCAAATTCCTAGGATTTGTTGTGACTTCCAAAGGAATCTATTTGGATCCAGAGAAAGTCCGCGCTATCCAAGAGATGCAACCCCCCAGAAGCCTCAAGGAGCTCAGGGGATTACAAGGACGATTGGCGTACATCCGCAGGTTCATATCAAACCTTTCCGGGAGATGCCAACCCTTCGCCAAGCTGATGAAAAAGGGTGTTTCATTCATTTGGGACGACGCTTGTCAAAAAGCGTTTGAGGAGATCAAACACTACCTCACCCAACCACCAGTCCTTGCAGCTCCGGTGTCCGGAAAGCCTTTCCTGGTGTACGTCCGAGCAATGGATCATTCCTTGGGAGCTCTACTAGCTCAAAATGATGAACAAGGACGAGAACAGGCAATCTACTATCTGAGTAGAACAATGATCGGAGCCGAACATCGGTACAACCCGATCGAGAAGGAATGTCTGGCACTAGTTTTCGCCATCCAGAAAATGCGACACTATCTGGTAGGCCAGACTATAAATGTCATATCAAAAGTCAACCCTTTGAGGTTACTTATGACAAAGCCTTCTTCACTAAATGGCCGGCTGGCAAAATGGGCCATATTGCTATCACAATATGAGATGCATTTTCTGCCACAAAGGCTATTAAGGGGCAAGCGGTGGCGGACTTCTTAGCTGAACACCCCGATCCGAGGGCAGCCAAACTCTATGAGGATCTCCCAGATGAGGCCGCCGAAGTCTACCTGACTCAGACATCGTTCGAAAGTCAAGTATGGCAACTTTTCTTCGACGGTGCATCAAGGACAAGCCCGAAGGGACACATAGTAGCGGGGGTAGGAGTAGTACTCGTCTCCCCACAAAATTATGTGATTCCCCGAGCTATCTCGTTAACCGAGCCCTGCTCCAACAATGTGGCGGAATACAACGCTCTTTTGATTGGGATGCAATTCGCCGATGAGATTGGCGTTAAAAATCTCGAGGCTTACGGTGACTCTAAACTCATCGTCAGCCAAGTTCGCGGAGAGTACGAGGCCAGACATGAAGATCTAGTACCCTACTACAACGCGACAATTCACATGGCCGAAAGGTTTTCAAACTTCTACATCGACCATGTACCGCGCAGGCAAAATGCACATGCGGATGCACTCGCATCCCTCGCTGCTTCCTTAGCTCTTCCAGCTGGAGCAATGGAGAAAGTATTCGTCTATAGCCACGACCTATACTGTCCAAAAATTCCCCTCGGAGACTACCCGGGGTCAGCGGAAGATCATCGCGGTAAAGAAACACTTGAAGTGTCGACCGCTTCAGGGCTTAAAGACTGGCGATTCCCCTACATTGATTTTGTCTTATACGGCATTCTGCCCGAAGACACCAGGAGGAGGCGGCCGCCATTCGGAGGAAAGCCCCCAAATTCTACTATAATGCGATTTCGCGAACATTGTATCGTCGATCGCATGACGGGATCCTGCTCCGATGCCTCTCATCAAAAGAAGCCCAAGGAGTATTGAAAGAAGCCCACGATGGTACTTGTGGAGCTCATCAACCTGGCCCGAAATTGGCACATCGACTCCAAAGGATGGGTTACTATTGGCCCAAGATGATTGCCGATGCTGTCGCTTATGCTAAGAGATGTTACGCCTGCCAAATACACGGCGATTTCATCCATCAAGCACCAGGGTACCTCCACTCAACGACCTCTACTTGGCCGTTTGAAATGTGGGGGATGGACGTAGTTGGCCCTATCAGCCCACCATCATCGAAAGGACATCGGTTCATTCTAGCGATAACCGATTACTTCTCTAAGTGGGCCGAAGCTATCCCTTTGAAAGAGGTGAAATCTTCTAACGTGATCAAGTTCGTGAAACATCACGTTATTTACCGCTTCGGTGTGCCTCGGCGTATCATCCATGACAATGGACCCCAGTTCATCAGCCAGGCTTTCCAGAGATTCTGCGCGAAGTTCAGAATCCAGAGTGTGTCCTCAACGGCATACTATCCTGCTGCTAACGGTCTTGCAGAAGCCTTCAACAAGACTATTGGCAAGCTTCTCAAAAAGTTCGTCTCGAAAAGTCAACGAGACTGGGACGACAAGCTGGGTGAATGCTTATGGGCCTACCGCACAACGGTGCGAACCCCAACTAAAGCCACGCCATTTTCCTTGGTATACGGATGCGAAGCCGTCCTTCCATTGGAAATACAAATTCCCTCTCTACGCGTCGCCTTGACAGCGGAAATGACAACTGAGGAGAAGCATCAGCAGCGACTCCAGGAGTTGGAAGCCTTGGACGACAAGCGTTTGCAGGCCCAACAACAAATCGAGCTTTACCAAGCTCGTATCACCAGAGCCTTCAACAAGAAAGTCAAAGCGCGAACTTTCAAGAAAGGCGACCTTGTCTTAGCTGTCCGAAGGCCCATGGTCATGACGCACAAGACAAAAGGAAAATTTCAGCCCAAATGGGAGGGACCATTTGTGGTAGAGTCAGTCTACTCGAATGGATCATATCGCCTCATAACTTCAAATGGTGATACACTCATGATGCCGATCAATGGCAAATTCTTGAAGAAGTACTATCCTTAATAGTACTCTTCTTCCGATCAAGTTAAAAGTACACCTCTGATCAAACATCCGACGCCCTCGACGGCTAAGGATAGAGGAAAATGTTGGCCTTTAAGCCCAACATAAGTCCTCGACAACTCATCATGCTGAGGGGAATAGCATGGCTAGCCCAACTCAAACGGTAGTTGGTAAAGGCATGTCAAACCCGTTGACAGCTGAGGATTTGCTAAAAATCCTAAGGGACACGTTCCCATTTGATCCGACGCCCTCGACGGCTAAGGATAGAGGAAAATGTTGGCCTTTAAGCCCAACATAAGTCCTCGACAACTCATCATGCTGAGGGGAATAGCATGGCTAGCCCAACTCATCATGTTGAGGGGAACCGTTGACAGCTGAGGGTTTGCTAAAAATCCTAAGTGGACTCGAGTCCACTCTTTCCTCCAAAGTCCCTTACCAATTCTCGTCCATAGAATGGTAGGACCACAAAGTGCAATCATTACTACGTTAACACTATACCTCTGGTAATGAATACCCTTTGTCGGGTATAAACTTTGCTTGTTAACTCTGCATAGAGTAACAAACTCTCAAATTTGCCAAGTTAACACTATACCTCTGGCATTTCAAATTCTACTTGTCAATTCTCATCAATAGAATGACAGGTCCTCAAATTGCTCTTATCACGAGCCAATTCTTGTCAAGTTAACATTACACCTCTGACAAATTACTGTTTAAGTTAACATTACACCTCTAAACAGTACATCGAGTGCCTGTCAAGTTAATATCACACCTCTGATAGTCACCTTTCTTCAGACTTCCGTATCGAAGCTGAAATGGACGATGCCAAGTTAACACTACACTTCTAGCATCCGAGTCATCGCTAAGTTCAACAGTACACCTATGGCCATGACCGTTCCTCGACTTCCTCGTCTAAGTCGAGATGACCAATGCTAAGTTCAACATCACACCTCTAGCATTACCTCACTGTTAAGTTAAACATTACACCTATGACAGTGACATTCTGAGTTAAGTTAATATCACACCTCTGACTCACATCCTTGTCGAGTTAACACCACACTTCTTACAAGACTATCTCCAACCCGTTAAGTTAATATCACACCTCTAACGGTAAAAGCTTTACTAGATTCCTCGCGGGTCTAGTTTCACTTGTTATTCTCTTCAACAGAATAACAGGTCCACCTAAAGACATTGTTAGGTTAACATTACACCACTGACAATGTTTTATCGAATTCCCCAGCTGACCTTGAATCAAGTCAATCCTAGACACTTGACAAAAGTTCACCTTCTCTGGGAGTACGCATTCCCCCTGTCACTTTCTTTTATAAAGTGGCGGGTCCACCAAAATCATTCTTTTACTTCTAAAACAAAACATTCAAGACAACAGAAAGAGGCAAAAAGAAAAGTGTCACTTTTATTCATATCCAAACACATGAAAGTGATACAAAACGCTCTCTTATACAATAAGATTGAGTGTTACAATTAAGGAGTACAAAGAAGTCCCTCTCTCTCTCTGAGGCCGTACTCACTCCTTGAAGCCGCATCTGATCCTAAGTGCATGATGTCTGAAGAAGTGCCAAATTGTGGCGACTGTTGGAACCGATTGCACTTTGATGCACGACGCCAACTTCGAAAGCGCCCTAGCTGACTAAGCTAAGAACAATGGTGTTCTTGAGGTCCGGTGGCAACAGAAGGTCCTGCAACCCTTCGTTCAGGCGCGTCTCTTTCCCTAGCAGACCATCCAACAAACATGGAGTCACTACTGGGGTGAGAGAGGAAGTTTAGGAGTCATCACAAAGGATGCTACCCTCCACTAGGTCCAGCGACAACAGAAGAGCCTGCAACCCTTCGTTCAAGAGTTGATCTTTCCCCCGCAGGCCATCCAAAGGACATGGACTGTCCTTGATGTTACTTCTGGGATGGGAGAGGAAGAGGATCCTCTCCGCCACCGCAACCGCCGGAACCTCCTCGCCGTCATACTTGACCTGACCATCTCTTGCCATCAGGCAAGAGTGGTGCAGGAGATCTGAAGAGACCTTGGCGAGATTTGGGTCCTCGTCAGAGATATAATTTACTCTCTTACAAACGACGAGGACCATAATTTACTCTCTTACAAACGAACATTGAGCAAGCTCGCCGGTTGAAGCACTCTTCCAGGAGACCAGCGAACCTGCAAAGAACAAATAAGAGAATCAGAAAATCTGAAACTTAGTATACTTTAAAAGAAAACTAAGTAACAGACGCGGCAGTCATTGAAGACTTCAGACGCGGAAATGATCTGCACAGTCAAACCACCGCGTCAGCAGAAACAGACGCGGGTCAAAACTGTGCCACGCCCAGGATTCAAACGCGGTCTCCGTTTGCACCCGCGTCTAATATACTAGACGCGAAAAACTTCAAACGCCGAAAATTGCCATCTCTCTGTTGGGTGAACAGGAGTTGCAAGATTCAGGTCTGAAACGCGCCAAGGCAATAGCCATGAGCAAAGCCAGCGTCAAGAGCCCGCGTTCAGAAAAGTTCAAGTCACCAGCACAAATTCCAGAATAGGAATGCACCAGAATTTCATTCGGATGCCTATGCCAAAATCCAGGCTATGGACATCATCGGGGTGACATACCAGCAGAAACCTCTGTCCAGAGTTGACCTCTTTTGCATCCAAACGCGGGTGCGCAGGATGACATGAGAGAGGATTCCTTCTGAAGAGACCAAACAGAGGCATGAGAGCTCTGGGTCATCTTCATCCATGGGGTCACCTTCATCCATGAAGACGGTTCTCTGAAAGATAATTCAAGGCGAGACTTCTCTCGGAGCAAAACAAATGAAAACAGTCTAAGTTGGATTGTTAAAGAGGAAGAGGGTGCACTCTATTTATAGGCAGTCCCTAATAACTGTCATTAATGGGGCATCAATCGGAACCGTCGCGCACAACTGTCAAAGCCCAATCAAAAACGGACGCGTGGAGCGCTGCTTTGGAAACCGTCGAAATGCGCCGGTTTTTCAACCGCCAGCGTCGGTTCTGCATGCAAGAGCATTAACGCCTGAACCCAATAAGAGGCTGACGCGTGGATAACTGTCTTGGGAAGCAACGGATGACCCGGAACCCCAATCGACGGTGAAGACTTGACTTTCAAAGATCTCCTAAAAATCTTTTAAAGTCATGCTGCATTGAACGCAGATGGGAAAGTCGCTCGAGGCTGCGTATCCCGTGTCTGATCGATTCGCGTCTTTCTTAGCAACCGCGTTTCACTCTGTGATTGACGCTGCGTCTCACTCCATGGACTGACGACCGCGTCTCACTTTATGGATCAAAGCTGCGTCTCATCAAGAAGACCGCGTATCACTCTGAGATTGATGCTGCGTCTCATCAAAAGGACTGAGTAAATCTAAGTTCCTGTGGACTGACGACCGCGTCTCACTTTATGGATCAATGTCGCGTCTCATTAAGAAGACTCAGAGTCAAGGCCGCGTTTCATTAACAGGACTTAGTCTTACCTAAGTGCCAGTTACCAAAGAGTTGGATTCGCCTACAGCTGAGCAAAGAAGATGGAGCAAAATTTTTCAAACTTTTATTATAAACAGTAAAAGTGGATACAAACACTCTAAACAGAGTGTCCTCTTCTTTACAAAAAAGGGGAAAAGAAAAGAAGGCTAAATGTCCTGGTTCGCCAAGGTACGGATTTGTTCCCTAAGGCGGTGAATCTCGTGTTGGCGCGTTCTTTCAGCTTCCATAATAGCCCGGTCCCGCAGCTCCTCTTCAGATAAGAAATTTCTTGCGGCCAGCTGCGTTCGCAGAGATTCCACCCTGGAAGAATGTAGAGACAGACTCTCTTCAGCTCGCGCCCTAGCAGCTTGTTGCTCCTCTAGCTGCTTCTTGATGATAGCAAGCTTTTCCTCATTGAGCGCAAGCACCACTTCTGCCTTGGCAATGGTGTCCCGAGCCCTGATGATGACTTGCTCTGTGCTCTGCATGACAAGCTCGGATTCCCTTGAATCGCCAGCTAGTTTCTGACATTCAGCCTGGGAATATTCGAGATTGCGGATCTCTGCAGCGATTTGTGCCTCCGCCTCCTGTCGCTCTCGTTCTTGAGCAGCTAGGAGCCTAGTCAGGGTGGCCTGGGCCTCACTAAAAGAGCCAGCATCTTCCAAAGACTCCAGCTCCTGCAGGTAGTCTCCCAGTTGCTCTACCACCCGTAGACACGCCTTGGCAAGTGAAGGGCCTCCAGTTAATTCGACGTTCACGGCCAGATTTTTAAGAAGCGTCTGGGCAAATTGGAACGTGCTGTTTCCACGTAAGATGAGATCAATACATGATCCCATCGAAGCGAAGAATTGCTGCACCATCTGACGTGCCAGTTCCCCCATGTCTTCACCACCTAGGAAGCTTCCCGACCCCTTTTCTGTCACAGGATAGGGGATATAAGGCGGATCTTCTCGCACAAGAGCCGTGCTGGCCGACGAGACAGCAAGAGCTGGACCGGCCGCTGACGCTTCCGGAGGTATTACCTCTGCAGGAGTCTCCACAACCAATGAGGGAGTAGTAAGCACGACCTCCTCAGAAACCTCCACCGAGACCTGAGCTGTATGGCCTTCTGGAAGGGTGCCAACCATCGGACCCTCTACCTGAACCCCCTCGGTCCTCTCTGCAAGTTATCGCGATGTTAGCCACAATGATAGAAGAGCTAAACATTTAAAGCATCAGAGCTGCCTTACCAGGTTGGAGGTCCGGAGACGTCAAATCCTGCGGAGCGGAAGTCTCCTCGGCTTCCGCAGTAACCTCCTCGCCTGGCAGAGTGAGGGCCTCCTCAGCCTCAGTGGTTACTTCCTCTTCTGGCAGAGTGGAAGGCTCCCCAGTCTCAACAGCTGCCCCCTTTGAGGGTATCTCAGCAGCCGAGACCTCAATCCCCTCGGGCCGGGTCAACTCTTTCACCATCTCCTCGATACGTGAGGAGGTTGTAGCCTCAGCATCTTCGGTTGGCCCTGCAGCATAAAAGAAGAATGTTAGAACATCCTCTTCAATATGCAAAGAGAAAATTAAACAGAAGATGGAAAGAATACCTTCAGTAGGGATAATCGCCAGCGATGGTGCAGTCGATGGCTCACCCTCATGTATTTCCTCCTCCAGATGTGGAAGAATTTGCTCTGATCAGGAAGAGCGGGTTCATCGCCATAGTCGGTCTCGTCTTCGAAGTCGCTTTCCCCCGATAACGAAGAAGACGACAGCGCAACGCGAGGAAGCTCCGCAACAGGAGCTTTACCTCCAATCACCCCAGTGGTAGGACTAGGGTCGACTGCCCTAAGACTGGAAATGTAGATGCTAGGAGACCCCGGCTGCTGTGCCTCGTCTCTCCCATCACGAGCAGAAGAAGGCTCGGGTTGAGCTGAGAGGCCTGCAATCTCAACATCCCCTCCAGTCATTATGTCAACCTCCAGTGACTCGTCATCTTCGGCGGCGGTGGACTCTTCAACAAGCTCCCCTTCCTCCACGGTTTTGCTGCGCGACCTAGGAGCACGGACTAGGGTGGGGAAATCTTCATCTTTCGACGGTTCCTCAACCCTAACAGGGACGTCTTCAGGAGGAGCCTCGACTCCAGCAGAGATGTCTCTGGATTGAGAGACTTCAGCCGTCAAATCCCTCCGAGCCTTCTTTGGGGCAGGCTCAGCGATAGAAGCAGAGCGTCGATGACGCTTGCTCGCCAACTGCTTAGACCTCCTGGCTGGTGGCTCCACCCTTGTCGCTGGTGGCTCTGCCCTTGCCGGTCGCGGCTCCGCCCTCACTGCTGGGGGCTCCCTCCTCGATCGTCGCCCGACCTCCTTTTGGGCCTTCAGGTACTGTTCTACGAGTTTTGTCAGTTTACTAGAATCAGTCCTGGCCTCGAGACTTGCATTGATGCTCTCAATGCATGAAGACGCCGGGAAAAAGTCTGGCGTTTGGATGGCTTGAGAGTACCAAGTACAGAAGCTGAAACTCGTACGGCACTTGGGCCCCTCGAGAGGTAGACGAAAAGATACTCCCGTCCCTCCAGCCACACTATAGTACCAGGCCCGAGCACCCTCGAACAGGTTCCCTTCGAAGGCAAGCCTAGCATTGGGGTTCCCGACATAGAGCTGATCATAGCCGAACTGTCGAGCGAAGCGGCTCGGCATGTACGGCTCAATGGTACATGACGTCCCTTGCCGGAAAAGCACATATCCGGGCCGGATATTTAGCAACCACCAGAAGGCCCCCGCGGATAACCTCGTGAAGTCATCTGGGCCAACAGAATCAACAAGTAGATCCCCGAAAGATGCATCAGGGATCTGGAGGAGGCAGCGATTGAGCTGGTAGTTGGCAGGGTCTGAAAGGCACTTCCGGACGTAATATATGTAAGGATCACGCCATTTTGAACCCTCCAACCGCTGTACGAAAGGGACAGAATTCTCCCTCCAACGCGCTGCCGTCATCAAAGAAGGGCAATGCATCACGTACCAAGCAATAAGGTACGTGTAAGGCAGCTCGACACGAGGGTTGGGACGCTTCACCGTCGGACTCCCCTCTGAGTCAACATACGGCTTTCCCTCAGAGTCTGCAGTTTTTGGTGGCTCGCAGAAACTCTTAGTGAGCGCCCGTAGCCCGCTCTGAATACCAGCCGCCACGGCCGGGAGAAGGGCTATGGGGTTCCCATGAGCCAGGAGCACCGCCGGGTACACCACGTCAGCAACAATGACTTCATGCGGCAGTGTGGGCACCACACAGCGCTTCAGCCACAGCATCAGAAAGCCCGCCAACAGCGCCCGATCGGAGATAGGAGTCCGGGCTTGATGGTGAAAGCTTTCAAAAACCAAGTCAGGGTCGAAACCGTCCTCGTTCGACTCCGTGGTGTAGAAGCTGTTCAGAGCCTGGTCGATCCTGTCTTCGATCTCCCTGTCAGAGCTGGGATCCAATCGGGTTATCCGATGGTCTTTGGTGTTGACATTATTGAACAAGTAACTGGCCCAAGACAGTTGCTTGACTCCCTGCGACCGCCATTTGGTTATCTGGCCGCAAATGTGGAAGTGACATAGCACTTCCCAGTAGGTCTTATATATGAGGGGAAACTCCTCCTTCACATAGCGAAGCTCCACAGCGGTCGGGACATATTCCTCATAGGGAATATCCCCCGTCGACAGCTCCGAGACCTCGTGCAGCTCGTGCAGAGCAAGGCCCATCTCTCCGACCGGAGTGAAGAACGTCCCCGTCGAAAGATTATAACGCTCTAGAATCCCGAAGAAGTTCTGAGAGCTTTGAGGGATCCCCCACTGCACGGCCCTGACTGCCGAGTACAGCCCCACGCGCTTTAGCAGGTCCCCGAGCTCGGTAAGGACAAAGCCGACCATCCTGCCCCACCAATAGTTCTCCGTGGAACGGACCCACCCCGGCGCACGGAACCCAACTGGGTAGTCACCCTCCGCCTCCATGAAGGCGTTGAGGAAGGTAGTGCCAAGTTGTGGTATCTCCCCGGCTGGAACCTCAGTCCTGCGCGACCCAGGGAAAAGGCCGATAACTGACCTGTCATGGCTATCATGACGATATACTTTGTGGGAGCCCAAATCACCGAGAGTGACCTCGGGAACATATCGAGCAAGGTCCCATTCCATCTTCCTAGGGACGGACATATGCTGGAAGTAGGACAGCGGGAACATCCTCTCCATGTCTGGAAGAAAGAATCTTCCACCCTTTATCTGGCGGAGCCATTTGTAAGTCCCGTCATATACGCAATGGCCGCCATCGTGGATACGATCTCCGAAGAAGAAGGCAGGCTTCTCCAGTTTGATACCAGCATTCGTTGCAAATGCTGCATCAGTCATGAGCACCCGAAGAGTCCTCATGTCAACATTTGAGAGCCTCTCTCTGCGATCCGGTGATTTGTCAGCAGTCACAGGAATAGTCCTTTGCAATACAAAAATCAAATCCCGGTCAGCACCACCTACATGACCAAAGTGGCACTTCTTGGCGAGTGAAGTAGCAGGGCGTGGCGCTGCAAAAAGAAAAGGACACTTAGTTAGATACTCTATCAAAAGCATAGAAAAAAATGCTAAGTGTTCATAATCCGAACGCAGAAGAGACACTGGACGCGGGAATTATCAAATTCGCGTCCAGACCTGCGCATCCACGCAGAAGAGACACTGGACGCAGGAGTTATAAAATCCGCGTCCAGACCTGCGCATCCACGCAGAAGAGGCACTGGACGCAGGAATTATCAAATCTGCGTCCAGACCTATGGGATCGGCGTCTCCACAACATTCTCCTTGATGTCACTTCTGGGGTGCGAAAAAAAGGGAGTTATCCACCTTAACCTTTCCACTACCATAATCGCCAGAAGTTAAGGAGGGTAACCCCCTTCCTTTCACATCCCCAGATGTCGAAGTACTTGGACTCGGGTGCCAGATTCATCAAAATCAGCAGCTGATGAAACAGAACGCAAGGATCAAATCCGCGTTCTGTAAACTAAGTCCGCGTCTGAACCCTTCACAAATAGAAAATATTCTAAGTGAAGAATCTGAAGCGCAGGACTCAAGCGCGCGAGGGTCCAAACCCGCGCCTCGGTTATCATCCCAAAGACTGCGTCTGGGAATCAAACACGATCTGAAAATCACGTGTTAAGGGTTCTTAAAAGTTCTTTGAACTTTCTTTAAATGGCGAAACTTCCGCCTAAGAGGCCTTTACCTTGGAGACCTGGGAGAACGACGCCCTGTGCAGAGGAGGAGCCGCCCCTCTGGGCCTCGGCGACGGTCGCCTTTGAGGACGATGCAGTTGGCTTAGTCTTGGGTGCCATTGATGTTCAGAAATCCGAGCAAGGAGATGAACAACTTCGAAGATGAACAGAGAAGGAAATTCTTTTTTTTCAGCGAGTGCGTTCGGAGAAGAAGATGCATCTCTCAAACTGTTGCCTTTTATAGGCACAGGGATTCGCGAAGATACGCGGCGCGTGGCCCGGTAGACGCTGCAGCGAGTCGCCGCTTGACGCGTGTAACCAAATCATTTCTGAACGGAGAAGATCATGCGTCGCAACCCCGCCACGAATCAGCAGTCGACACGTGGAGCAGTTCATTTAATGAACCAGGAAATCCGCGCGCCAAAAGGCGAAATTTCGCCGGTTCCCTAGGCCAGCTGGCGGCGTAATCATGACATGGCACAGAATTCGCGCCCAAAGAACGCACCTCCTCGATGGACATGCCACGTCAGCCTCTCCATGAATGCATTTGGAAGGTCACGTCTCTCTAAGAAATTCGCGTCCTTTCAGTCTGGCCAAATATCGCGTCTGCCTTCTGAAGATCAGTCGCGTCTCCATTGCCAAAGGACGCACGATTACAGAAATCGCGCCTTTACAGCAGTACCATCTCTGCTTTTTGAAAAAGAACCTGCGTTTGGCCTCCTGCTTCTGCAAAATCAGTTCAACAGTACACTGACGCAAGCAGACGACCAACCACTCCTGGCTTAAAGCGCGCCAATGACAGACTAAAAGCAATCGGAGAGGTTTAGACTGTGCATCTAAACACTCAACATGATCAACTCTGGGGGCTTCAAAGAGTTCAACAGTACACTCACGAACTCCAGATAAGATCAAACCCGAAGCATCAACAGTCTAGTCATGAAGGCGAACTCAGCTAGAGTCCAAAGTATTTCGAAATCCGTCCCAGTTAACTGCGGAATGTCGAAAACTTTGGAGGGGGTTCTGTAGGCTGTCTAAAAATCACCAAGACAAGCCACCAAAACACAGAGATCCAAGATCCAGGCGCAAGGCTAAATGTGACAATCAAGACGCGAGAGATAGCCCGCGTCTCAGCATCAAGGCGCGTCAGCCCGTAGCCCGCGTCTCAGCATCAAGGCGCGTCAGCCCGAAGCCCGCGTCTCAGCATCAAGGCGCGTCAGCCCGAAGCCCGCGCCTCAGCATCAAGACGCGTCGGCTCGACACCCACGTCTCGGTTGCAACTACCCCGATTATGGCACCATCCACCGCCCATATAGCGGGGAAGTTGGCCCTCATTGTGGAGCGTTTTCAGGGGGCACGATCACCCCCTAAAAACCCTATAAATAGTCCCGTCACTATTGAAGGAAAGAGGACAATTAAGGACGAGAAGAAAAAAGACGACAATCAAAGGAGAGATCAACGACAGAGAGAGAAAAAACCCTTCAGCGAGCTTACTGAGTACTAGCCGCTCTTCGCCTACCTCCTCCTCTAGAGTTTTGGTAGACGGAGCTGAGTTACTCCCTCTACCGACCGAAGAGAAGATCCCCGACGGTCCGAACAGTCATCTGGTCAACGGAGAACAAGATTCACTCTCCACCGCCACACGAAGAACCCAGCACTAAACAAAGGGGGAATTCAAGATTCAATATTCTCCCTCCCTTGTAACCGGAAGACTAAGCCGGCTGTAATCTTTTCCATCTGATTCCAGGAAGCGTTACACCAGCCAACCCCTCTCCGTGTCAAACATTCAAGGTGTTGCGATCGACCGCCAGGTCGACCGCCCTGAGAAGTTGACCAAAGACTACAGGAGCGATCGACTGCCCGATACCGTCCAGAAGACATGTTGTGACTCTGCACAACTGGCAGTCGACCGCGCAGAGCACAAGTTTGCACTGCACAGAGCGCTCGACTGCCCGTTCGATCGTATTTCAGGTCTGGGCAATTTTCTAATATGTTTCTGAATTCATTTCTGATCTGATTTTAGAAGCGTTAATTTTCTTTTCTTCAAGAATTCTCTGATTATATATAGAGGGGTATTGTCCCCATGAATTGTATACTATAATTAATTGATTAACAAGATTTCCCTCGCTTTCTGCCCCGATGACATAGGCAATTGCCTAACCTCGTTAAATCTTCGTGTTCTCACTTTCTTCCCTTTGTTTATTTGTTCATGTAATTGGTGACTAGTCTCTGGTGTTGTTGTAATCCTCTGCTGCTTGACATTCCTTGATTTTCAATAATCTATTGACCAAGGTGCCGCCTCTCAATAGTTTCATGAGGTTCTATTCAAACTCTTGGTTTATGATCCACCGTGAGTTTGAGGGGGTGTTAATATACATGTATATAGTGTGGGGAGAAAGAGTAAAAAGATTGAGGTTGGAGTTTTTTAACGAAGAAAAAAACAGGGCTGTCGACAGTCCTCTTGAGCTGTCGACAATGCTGACACTGATACGTGTCTGCAGGTAAGCCGTGATGTCAACAGTATACATCTTGAGTTGTCGACAGCGTTTTACAGAGAGTTGAAATTATCAGAGTTTTGGTTTGTTGTCGACAGGTTCCTTGGGATACCGACAACGTTTTGCGTCTGGACGAATCCAAGATGATTTCTGAACTTATTTCTGATCCAAATTCAGAGTTTGTGATTGTTTTTCTTTAGGGACTCATGTATATATAAAGAGGGTGTATTCCTTCTGCTATTGTATCTCTTGTAATTGATTGATTCAATAAGATCTCTCTTCCCTTCTACCCCGAGGACATAGGCAATTTGTCAAACCTCATTAAATCTTGTGTTCTCGCTCTCTTTCTTTTGTTTGCTTGTTCGTGCGATTGGTGACTATTCTCTAGTGTTGATGCTCTCTGTTGCTGGGGTTCCAACAAGTGGTATTAGAGCTTTCTGGGTTCGACGGGGAGTTCCATTCAGGTGGAACAAATCACGAGACTGTTTAATGTTTCAGTTGGAGGTAAAGATCTGATCTTTTCTATTTGAATTTATTTTTATTAATCATTTTCCGTATTACTTTGAGAAATCTATTGAGGAGATGGACAGAAGTAGTCAATCATCGGTGAAATACGTGAGTCATCTTCTGACGAAGATTGATGTCGTAAAATTTGACAGCATGATCAATTTTGGGATATGGAGATGTGAGGTTATAGTGCCCTGATGACATCAAACCTCGAAGACTCTTCACATCTAGAAGAAAAGTCAGAGGAGACATCTGAGAAGGACTGGGACAAGATGAATCATACAACATGTGGCATCATCTTGTCTTGTTTGACACAAAACATCAAGTATCATATGTTGTATGAGACTTCCGCAAGATAGATTTGGGAGATCCTCGAGAAGAAGTATCTTACAAAAAGCATCGAGTCTCAACAGCATCTGAAGAGAAAGCTTTATCGCTTCCAATTGAAGAGAAATCTCTCTATTGGTGAACAGATGAACAACTATACGAAGCTTCTTGCAGACCTAGTTAATGTGGATGTTGAGATGGAAGAAGAGGACAAGGGGATGATTCTTCTGAATTCTCTTCCTGATAAAGAGTATAAGACCTTCGTCCTAACCTTGATCAATAGTAAATAAATACTTAACTATAGTGATGTGTCAGCTACTCTTGTAAATTACAAAGTGCGGAAGAAGAACAAACAGTCTTCTGTAAAGAGTAATTCATCAGACGCGTTAATGGTAAGAGGCAGAAGTTCCTGTAAGAAGAGCAAAGATGATCATGGTAGATCGAAGTCCAGACCAGGTTTCAGAGATCTGAAGAAGAACCAGTGCGCTTTCTGCAAAGAGTTAGGGCACTGGAAGATTGATTGTCCAAGGATCAAAGATAAGAATAAGGGGTCAAAAACTGAGGCAAATCATGCAAAGGTGATCTATACCCAATCGGGTAGTACTTCACAGGAAGGTAGGTCAGACTCTGACTCAACGGTATTTTCTTTCTCTGTCATTACTCTTACTAGTGATTCTGAGTGGATGCTACATACATGAGCTACTTATCATGTGTACCTCAGCAGAGATTGGTTTTCTAGTTTTGAGAAGCTTGAAGGATGTTCTGTTATCATGAGTGATGATCGTCCATGTACCATGGAAGGGATAGGTATGGTCTATATAAGGATGTTTGATGGGATGGTGCGGGAATTTAAGAAAGTGAGGTATGTATCTAAACTGAAAAGGAATCTTATCTCTGTTGGTGCCTTGAAAGCATTGGGTATTGAAGTATCTATTAGAGATGGTGTTCTGAAGATGATTAATGGCTCGATGGTTGTCTTGAAGGGCGTCCGACGCAATAACCTTTACTACTTTAAGGGTAGTACGGTTTAAGGACAAGTGGCAATTTCTACAAATTCAGATAATGATTGCACCCGGCTTTGGCATATAAAGCTCGGATATGCATGTGAAAAGTCTTTGCAATCTCTTGCAAAGCAAGATTTATTGAAAGGTGTCAGTACATGCAAATTGAAATTTTGTGAACATTGCGTCATCAGAAAGAAGACCAAGGTGAGATTCAGCATCGTGACTCATTGTATCGAGGGGATTCTGGATTATGTTCACACAGATGTCTTGGGATCTACCAAGCTGGCATCAATTGGAGATAACCACTATTTTGTGTCTTTTATAAATGATTACTCTAGGTGATGTTGGGTATATACTATGAAGCACAAAGCGAAAGTCCTGGAGTTGTTTGTGGAGTGAAAGAAAAACATGAAGAAGAGTACAGGAAGAAAAATCAAGGTACTTCGTTCACACAATAGAGGAGAGTATACAAGCGATCTTTTCCTACAGCTATTCAGTGACGAGCGCATAGAAAGATACTTCACAGTAAGGAAAATACTGCAACAAAATGGAGTGGATGAAAGGATGATCAGGACCTTACTAGAGAAGGTCAGGTGTATGTTATCCAACACCGGTATATCAAAATCTTTTTGGGCTGAGACATTGGCGTATGCTTGCCATCTCGTTAATAGGTTGCCTTCATCTGCAATAGGAGGTAAAACTCTTCTGGAGATTTTGTCAGAAAAAGTGGCTCAGGATTATAATTCGCTATGGGTATTTGGGTTCCGACCTACTATCATATCAAGAAAGACAAGTTGGACCCACCCAAGGGCGAGAAAAAGTGTGTTTGTAGGATTCAAGAAAGGTGTAAAATACCACAAAATTTGGGATCCGAAGGACAGGAAATTTATCTTGAGCAGAGACGTCACATTTAATGAGACTTCAATGGTGAAGCCTACAGACTTCAGCAGATGGAGAGTCAAATGACTTATGGGATATTGTAGCAGGTGGAGAGTGATGCTACTTCTCTATCTCTAGACAGATCAACATCATTTGAGGTCATACTCTTGGTGACACTGGGTGGTGATCATGTAGCCGAATAGGATGCTGATGATGATAAGAATCAAGGACAAGCTATAAGTGAGATCCAATAATCCATTCTAGTTGTAAGAACCCGAAGAAATTCATGTAAGCCCAGATGGCTTACTACTAACATAATAGTGGCCTATGCTCTCTAGTCATTGAGGAGGCAATCCCCTCTATACACAGAAAAGCTGAAATTATCTCGAAATTCAAGATGTGGAAGGATGCCATAATGGAAGAGATGAGTTCTCTACATAAGAACGACACTTGAAAATTGTCAGAGATGCCTAAGGGAAAGAAAGCGATCGGTTGTAAATGGGTATTTGCAAAGAAATAGGGATCTTCAGATGGTGATACTATATGATACAAAGTCAGATTGGTACCTAAAGGCTACCCGCAGCGAGATAGCATTGACTACAATAAGGTATTCTCACCGCTGTGAAGCACTCGTCTATTCGAATTTTACTAGCGCTGGTGGCACAGTACGAGTTGAAACTTAATCAGCTCGACATAAAGATCGCATTTATCCATGGTGAACTTGAAGAGGAGATCTACATGTCTCAGCCAACGGGGTTCAAAAATACAGGAAAGGAGAATATGGTATGCAAACTGAAGAAATTGCTTTATGAATTAGAGCAATCACCAAGGCACTGGTACAAGCATTTCAACAGTTTCATAAGAGGCAAGAAGTACATACGAAGCTATTATGACCCACGTGTATATTACAATAAACAACAAAGTGGAGAGTACATCTATCTACTGTTATATGTGGACGATATGCTCATCCCTTCTAAGAGCAGATCTGCAATTGATAAAATGAAAAAAAAAAACTTGTCTTCTGAATTCGAGATGAATGATCTGGGTAAAGTAAAGAGGGTTTAGGAATGGAGATTGAGCGAGACCAAAAGGGTGAAAAGGTTAGCTTGATGCAAAAAGAATATTTGAAGAAAGCACTTCAGAAGTTCAACATCAATCGCAATACAAAATCTGTAAGTACACAATTTGGCCCCTCATTTCAAGTTAAAAGCTATGATGTCTCTTACTTGTGTTGAAGAGCGTGAGTATATGATTCATATACCCTATGCTAGTATGCGGTAGTTTAATGTATGCAATAGTGTGTACAAGGCCCAATTTGTCATAAGTTGTCTCAATGGTAAGCAGATACATGCATGATCCTGACAGGGGACATTGGGAGGCAGTGAAGTGGATTCTATGGTACATTAAAGGTATCATAGATATTGGTTTGGTATTCAAGAAGGATTTTTCAGGTAAGTAGGAGTGTGTCGGATACATTGATTCCAACTGCATTGGAGATGTAGACAAATGCCGGTCTACAACAAGATATGTGTTTACATTATTTCAAGCACCAGTCAGCTGGCACTCTGCTCTACAGTCGCATTGTCTACTAAAGAGGCCAAGAATATGGCCATGATGAAGGCTATGAAGGAGACAATTTAGCTTTAAGGATTACTCGATTACTTGGGGATTGATCAGGATCTGTTGAAGATCAATTATGATAACATGAGTACTATCTATTTGGCAAAGAACCATGTATATCATGCAAGGATGAAGCACATCGATGTCAGGTTCCATATTATTTGGGAGATTCTTGATGAAGGTGACATCGAGTTATAGAAGATTCATATGAAGGAGAATCCCGCCGATATGCTTACCAGGTTATTCTGGGAGTGAAGTTTACACATTGCAAGGAGTTACTCCAAATCCTTCCTGTTGCTTGAGCTCGGTGGAGCTACTTTGGATGAACTACGAATGATTTTATCCCTTAGGCAGGGGGTATGTAAGCAACCATGCACACTGGTGCAGCATGTTGGAATTGACATGGTACTACTATGTTGTGCTTGTCTCAGATTTGAGAAGTCTTCACTGAGGTGGAGAATTGTGAGAAGAAAGAGTAAAAAGATTGAGGATGGAGTTTTTTAACGAAGAAAAGAACAGGGTTGTCGACAGTCCTCTCGAGCTGTCGATAGTGCAAACACTGATACATGTTTACAGGTGAATTGTGTTGCTGATAGCAGACATCTTGAGCTGTTGACAACGTTTTATAAAGAGTTAGGATTTGTCAGAGTTTGGCTTTGCTGTCGACATGCCCCTTGGGCTGTCGACAACGTTTTGCTTTCTGAATTTATTTCTAATCCAAATTCAGAGTTTTTGGTTTCATTTTCTTCAAGGACTCCATGCATATATAAGGATGGTATATTTCTTTTTGCTATTGTATCTCTTGTAATTGATTGATTCAATGCGATCACTTTTTCCCTCTACCCCGAGGATGTAAGTAATTTGTCGAACCTTGTTAAATTTTGTGTTCTCACTTTTTTTCTTTTATTTGCTTGTTCGTGCGATTGGTGACTATTCTCTGGTGTTGCTGTTCTCTGTTACTAGGATTCCAACATATAGACATGTGGTACATTGTATTTGGACATGTATGATTTCCTTATTTTCCTCTTTACACTTGTATATATTCATGTACTTACTTGGTGAATAATATACTGAAATTTTCCTTCTCCAAATCATCAAAAACGAATTTATTTCTTGAGAGTTTTATCTTAATCCTGGACCTTTATGATTTATGGTCACCCGATTTTTTCTTCTGAAAACCGGAAGTAATATGCTTAGCAAACAAGAGGACTGAGTCATAGGCACACGTAGAGCTAAAGATATAACAATTTGGATATTCTTTTAACTCTTGGTATTGAATTAAATTCTGAAATATAGAAGGTGGAAGGAGGTGTAATTACTTCCCTCAAACACAGTTCACTGGTTGAGTTTTGCCGGATAAGCTTACCTGGCTCACCAGTGATATATGATATGAACTTAATTTCTAAGATTGCTTTCCTTGCAACCAATCAAATAATATAGTGTGACTTGCTTTGCAATAACATCCAAATTATTGCCAAAAAAAATCACCAAATTCTTCTGAAATATTTATATATAGATAAGATTCACTCTTTTTCTTGAGAAAGAAATCGGATTAGCTTTTCTAAGCTGGCGACTAGAAGAATTTTCATCTGACATACTTTTCTTCTAGTATTGCGTCCAACCAAACAACTCCGAACTGAAAGTACCATATTTTTACTTTTATTCAGAATGACCGAAACCTAACCAAGAGCACCATATTCTTGAATTTTAAGACCCAAGCTAACTGAAAGTTTCCAAATTGTACAATTATCACATGCTCGGCCTCTTTTAGCTGTGATCTATATATCCTTGTCCATGTGTCAAACAAAACTGTCAATTAGACGCAACTAGCAAGTGCCTTTGTATTTAGAGTTGTAATAAATTTATATGGTATTGCGGCAATTTTTCTATAGTGTCACAATAGACAGCAATGATTTTACTTTTTCAGTTTAACGGCAATTAAATTATAATCACTACGTATGTCTATTGGCGACAACTATGTATTGGTTAGGTAGAATTAGGTGCTAATATCCATTTTTGTTGTAGTGCTATGTGAACCGGATTGGCATACGAGCATCACCCTAGGGTTTCAACTTTCAAATTGTATAGTCCACTAGCATGCTGATCAACAAGAATCCGGTGCCGCCCCTCCTTTTGAAGGGAAAGGAAGTGGTTTTAATTTATCTTCTCACTATATATAGGAATCAGATTCTTTTCATCATTAGGTTACAGTCTCAGAAACCAGCCTATTCCCATCCTATAAGAAATTAAGCTACCACCAAACTCTTTGTATGTATAAATATAGTCCATTAGGTGTTGAAATCAACCAGCTTCATTCCTTATCAGATAATAAACCTGTCATGAGAGAAATCTCGAGGAAAGAGTTTTTGGAGCTCTTAGACCATGTGGATGCTAACAACGATTGCTTGCTCGACCAGAAGGAGCTGCAAAAGGCTCTTCGTCAGCTCGGCCTCCACTTCACTGCTTTCCGGGCATGGAGGGCACGCAGGCTGTCAGATCACGACGAGAACCATTACATTGATGGTACAGTTGAGCGCAAAGCGCTCATTGATGTCCTAAAACGGTGGGGAGTTGTTGTCCGCGATTCTTAGGCCGTTTAAAGTTTGTTGTTCTCTTATTTCAGAAGTGTTAAATGCATTGTTGTTTCTATGTTCTGATTTGAAAAGATAAAGAGTCCTCATGAGATGCCAATGTTTAGAATAAGTGTGTTTGTGTGTAAACTTTTCTTACTGTATGCAATTAGTTTTTCAAGATAATGCATTGTTTTGAGCAGAGTCCACTTATATATGTCTGGCAGTCAGCTCTTACATGCTTCTTAGAGAATTTGAAACGTCATATTTATCTCTTGAATGGTCTTTTTATTATGTTGATCTTGGAAGGGAGAAATCTGATATTTCATATTGTGTAACTTATCAAATTTACTCCATTCATCGTACATCACCTTATCACAAAGTACCGCTTCTGATACAATTCAAGAGCAGACTTTTTCAAACCATATAATTTTGTTATTTTGACTCTGAACCCTTTTCGCTTACTCTAATCAAGATATCCTCGCCATGACGAAAGAAGTTCTTATATTTAGGCATGACGAGTAGCATATTAAGAGACTCATGCTTCATCACTAAGTGCTTTAATCCAGTGACATTTAAAATGGTACGAGAGCAACTCAAATTCAATTTTCATCTACGCTTATTTAAAAATAGATTAAAAGATATTGTTGCCTAAAAACTCAGGTTAATAAGGGCATAGTTGCAGGGACTTTAAAATGTCATAAAAAATATTCAGTTTAAATTCTCATTGGGCACATATTTAAAAGTAGATTAAAAATTAAATTATCATCACACAAAAGTCAAGATTCAGCTAATAAAAATATTCCAATGAACTTTATTGTTTTCATTAAGTTGTTATTTGCTCCTTTTTAGGCATGAATGTGACTACCTTCACCTATATGTGTTGACAAATGAAGAGTTTAGGAATGAAGAGCAGCAATCAAAAGTCTGAAACAAAAGTTAATGCATAGTGCAGTCAACTGTTGGGATGTCTTGAATCCGAACCTCTGTTTATGTTTCAGCTACCTAGCTCTGAAGGAAGGCCAGCGCAGTGAGCAAAGTTGAGTGCGGATTAAGTTTTGGCTTTTATCTGAACTTGTTGAGGGGCAATATTTGGGATTCTGTACTCGTAAATAATTCCAGACATATAGAATTAGTCTCTAGCTGTATTAGTTTCTAGCTGTCATGATGTAATCTTAATCTGTGAATTCTATCATTTGTGGGAGATGAGAGTTTTGAGATTGATGGATGACGCAGACTAGGAAACAAAACGACGCAAGTTATATATCGTTCTTGCACCAAAGAACCCTTAAAGAATCTTTCAGATAGGAAACGTATTTGAATCTATGAGCACAATACTCGAATCCACGAGCAATTTACTCGAATCCACAAGTAAAACGTAGCAACTCAAATCCACGAGCAATTGGAGAGATAAATTCAATTTTATTGATCAACAGTTGAATTAAAAGATGAATTAAAGAATAAAGAATACAATTTTTTTATAGGCTTACAAAAGAGTCCTAATCTATCTAGAAAACCTACACAAATTACAATTCAAAATAAAAAAAGATAAAATCAATCGGAATCCAAATTAGATCAAAAACAAAATCCTAAATAGAATGAGAAATCAGCAGATACACTGCTGCCGGTCGATCGTGTAGTCAACCGCTAGGTCTTCTCTGCATTGCCGGTCGATTGGGCTGTCGACCGGATGAGATACTCAACTCTCTGGTCTTTTAGTGTCTTATGCACGGTCGATCGGGTGGTTGACCGGGTGGCTGAGTCTTCGTCTTCTGTTTCTGGTCGGTCAACTGCCAGGCAGTTGACTGACATCCTGTGCTTTTCTCTGTTCGTCCTCTGTTGTCAGGCGGTTGACCGCTGTATTCAGCCGTCTTTCTCTGTCGATCAGGTGATCGACCGAGAATTGTGTCTGATCCCTTATTGAACCTAGATTTCTGGCTCTGCCTTCCTACATCAGTCCTTTTCTCTTCAAAAGAACTCGTCCTCGAGTTCCAAACAATCGAACAATGAACGATGTAATCTTGAGCAAACACGGCGTGAGGGAAAGTGATTGGTTGGTGCATCTCCATTATCCAGCCATACATATACATTATGCTCACATAATTCATTGGTTCACTTTCATGAAGAAAATCTTCCAAAGTACGATTGGAGATGAAATTTAGCATACCTTGCAGAACACGTTGCCCCTACGTGCTGATAATAGGTGATGCGAACTTGAAGAATTTAAAGCTTTCTTCTCTAGCACTTTCCTTCTGCATGAAAGAATCTTCAAATCATAAAGAATAAACGTACCATGATGTTGAATATCTCTCATGGGTGATAATACTTTCAAAAGCTTGTCGTGCACAACTCCTTTGTACTCTTCCTATGATGGTTCTATCTTCATGGGAATTTCAGCGGCCGGAGAAAGTTCTTCTAAAATAATGCTTTGCTTTATTTTTTTGATTGTATAATGTACTCGCATATGGATATGAACTTAGGCTACTCTTCTTCTGTAAGCTTTGGGGCAGGTGAAACTAGCCTTATGGAAACTCTTCTATCCTTTCAAGGGAACACATATATGTTCTTTTTACTTCTGTGGATAGTATAAACTGTTAAAATTAAAAACTTAAACATCATGATAGTGAAAACATCTATCAAGGATCTAGAATCCATACATCTCGAGAAGAATCTCAAATGCATATACATATAAATACATACCTGAAACCATTAGCGGAATAGTGAAGGTATGTTGATGAAGATCCAAGTCCTTTCCTTTGATCCTTGCAAACCCTAATTTGCAAACTCCTTCTTCTCTCTGTCTCTTTCTCTTTTCACAAACCCTAACTCAATAATAATGGATGCCACAAAAGGAAGAGGGTTGTTTTCTTTTCAAGAGGAGAGAAGTGGGTCTACAGTTGCAATTAATCACATATGATAAAACCACCCATCATGGCCCTTAATATCACACATGATTATTAAACCTTATACAAATGTAACTTTAATATTTGGGCATACATAATATCAGTTAGGCTTTAATTATGGAATCCAATTAATACTAAAAGGTTAGTGGTCCACCTTAATGTGAGATTAACATTCTCCCACTTGGACCACTAGCCGATTACAGTACGACTTTAGAAAACAAATAAAAGGACTCATTTTTCAAAAACATTTTGACTCCATCGGATTCCATACTAAAAAAAAACTTTGACACGTGATCACGAATTTAAAAAAAAATAATAATAATAAATGATAAGCCCAAATAATGAGATACTTTAATACTGCAATTAGCTTGGACCATCAATGTGAGTTATAGCGGTTATACAACATCTATGTCATACTCCCTTCTACGTACCACAACATTGATAACCCTTACTAATTGAGTCCATAACCAAAATGACCCCTATAATTTGTCTTGTCAAGACATTTCCTGTTTAACAAACATCCATACATAATATGTGCACACATAATTGGATAACAGGAAATACAGAAACAAACTTTTATTGCGCAATAGTGTCAATTACATAAGTACCAAAACATACATTACAGATTACTCAAAAGACCCATTCTAATAACATGTTCTTTGAATGTCTTTGGAGGTAATCCCTTGGTCAATGGATCAGCAACCATTAAAGTGGTACTTATATTCTCAATAGACACCTTTTGTTTCTCAACTCTTTCTCTAACAACTAAGTACTTAAGTTCCATGTGCCTGGAACCACTAGAGTACTTACCATTCTTAGAGAAGAAAACGGCTGCTGTATTATCACAAAATATCTTCAGCGGCTTGGCAATAGAATCAACTACACCAAGTGCTGAAATGAAATTACGTAACCATAATGCATGATTCGTGGCCTCGAAACATGCTATGAACTCAGCCTCCATCGTGGATGAAGCAGTGATAGACTGCTTTACACTCTTCTACGAGATTGCCCCACCTGCTAGCATGAATATAAAGCCTGAGGTAGACTTTCTGCTATCTGGGCAACCAGCAAAATCTGAGTCCGAATAGCCGATCACTTCCAACTGATCAGATCTCCTATATGTGAGCATATGATCCTTCGTCCCTTGAAGATACCGCATCACTTTCTTTGCCAGTTTCCAATGCTCCATCCCTGGATTACTCTGGTATCTTCCTAACATTCCAACAGCAAAACTGATATCTGGCCTGGTACAAGTGTGTGCATACATCAAGCTCCCAATAGCTGACGCATACGGAACTATCTGCATTTGTGCCCTTTCTAAGTCATTTCTTGGACACTGACTCCCACTTAATTTGTCACCCTTCATAATGGGTGCACAACTGGCTGAGCAAAGTTCCATATGAAATCTTTCCAAGACTCGATTGATATAACCTTTCTGAGACAGTCCTAGCAATCCTCGAGATCTATCCCTGAAGATCTCTATGCCAATAACATAAGCTGCCTCACCCATATCAACCATCTTAAAGTTCTTGGTAAGATAGTCTTTAGTTTCATACAGTAAACCAATATCACTACTGGCTAACAAAATATCATCCACATACAGAACCAGAAAGATAAACTTGCTCCCACTGATCTTCAGATATATATACTGATCAACAGTGTTTTCTGTAAATCCGAAAGAGATAATGGTATCATTAAACTTTATATACCATTGCCTGGAAGCTTGTTTTAGTCCGTATATGGATTTCTTTAATTTGCAAGCCAAGTGTTCTTGTCCTTTCTTTGCGAACCCTTCAGGTTGCTCCATGTAAATTTCCTCATCCAAATTTCCATTCAGAAAAGCTGTTTTCACATCCATTTGATGTAACTCTAAGTCATAATGAGCTACAAGGGCCATGATGATTCTAAAAGAGTCCTTCTTTGATACTGGAGGAAGGTTTCTTTATAATCAATGCCTTCTTTCTGAGTGAAACCTTTAGCCACAAGTCTGGCCTTATATCATTCGATATTGCCTTTGGAGTCGCGCTCGGTCTTAAAGACCCATTTACACCCGACTTTCTTACAGTTATTAGGCAATTCGACGAGATCTCAGACTTTGTTTTGGTCCATAGATTTCAACTCATCATTCATAGCATCAATCCATTTACTAGAATCATTACTTTCAATGGCTTGTGAAAATGAAACTGGATCTTTATAAATCCCAATATCGAAATCAGATTCCTGTAGATACACCACATAATCATCTAAAATGGCAGATCTTCTTTCCCTTTGAGATCTCCTCAAAGCTGCCGGTTGTGGTGGTTCTACAACATTTTCAATGGCGATATCCTCATGAAGTGGTGAACCATTACCATTATGTTGTTCTGGTAACTCAGCTTGATGATCAGGCTAAGGGACAACAATTTCTCTTGAAGGAAAGGGTATTGGGATATTTACCCTTATCACTTCAAGATCCACCTTTCTTGGTTCATCACTCTCACTAATTTCACCATTCTCAAGGAATCTGGCATTACCAGTTTCAACAATTCTGGTACTATGGTTAGGACAATAAAATTTGTACCCTTTAGACTTATCTGGATAACCAATGAAATACCCAGATATGGTCCTTGAGTCTAATTTCTTTTCTTGTGGATTATATATTCTAGCCTCTGCTGGACAACCCCAAACATGTAAATGTCTTAAACTAGGTTTCCTACCAGTCCACAACTCGAAAGGAGTTGTTGAGACTGCCTTACTAGGAACCCTGTTCAAGATATACATAGAAGTCTTTAAGGCTTCATTCCACAATGAATTAGGTACATTAGAGAAGCTCATCATGCTCCTAACCATATCCATAAGTGTCCGGTTTCGCCTTTCAGCAACTCCATTCTGCTGAGGCGTACCTGGCATTGTGTATTGAGCACAAATGTCATACTTTTCTAGAAATTTAGCAAATGGGCCAGGATTTTGTCCTGACTCATCATATCTTCCATAATACTCACCACCTCGGTCTGATCTCATGATTTTAACCTTTCTATCTAATTGTCTCTCGACTTCTGTAATGAACACCTCAAGGATGTCAACAGCCTGAGACTTTTCATGAATTAGATATACATAACCATAACGAGATAGATCATCTATAAAGGTGATAAAGTATCTCTCTCCTGTAAAACATGGAATAGAGAGTGGTCCGCAAATGTCTGTATGAATTATCTCAAGAAGCTCTTTACTTCTTGTGGCACCTTTCTTGGTGTGTTTAGTTTGCTTTCCTTTTATGCAATCCACACAAACACCAAAATCAGTGAAGTCTAGGTTATCCAAAATCTCATTCTTCACTAATCTTTCAATTCTATCCCTGGAGATATGCCCCAGTCGTCTATGCCACAAGATAGAGGATTTTTCATTAATTAAGCCACGTTTAGAACCAACATTTGAATGCAGGGTTAAAAGAGATTGTGCAAACTCATCATTCAAGGAAATTTTATATAAACCATCACATAAAATTCCATGTCCAACCGACATTGAATTAAACATTAAATTGAGTTTTTCACAACTGAATAAAACTGAATATCCAACAACATCTAATTTGGATAATGACATTAAATTCCTAAAAATCGAAGGTACGTAAAAAGTGTCTACAAGATCCATCTGATGACCCGTCTCTAAGAGTAGTCGATAAGTTCCAACATACTCGACCTCCACTTTGAGACGGTTCCCCATAAAGACAAATCTTTCACTTTCCTTCGGTTTCCTGGTTGTAAGGAATCCCTGCATTGAATTAGTTATGTGAGTTGTGGCTCCAGAGTCAATCCGCCAAGTATTAGAAGGAACTTCAGCAAGATTTGATTCATAACATACAAAAGAAAGATTCATACCTTTCTTTTCGAACCAATCCTTTCTCTTGTTGCAATCCTTCTTCACATGTCCTTTTCTGCCACAAAAGTAGCATTTGATAGTGAAAGTCCTTCCATGACCCTGGCTACTTTCCCTAGGTTCATTCCCTTTCTTTGGTGGAAACCTCTTACCTCTTCCATACTTTCCCTTCTTATGTATGGCTCCTTGAGTTACTGCCAACACCGAGTGATGTCCTTCTTGCCTCAGTCTCACTTCCTCTTGAATACACATATTAGTCAGCTCATTCAGATTCCACTTATCCTTATGAGTATTATAGTGAATCTTGAAATCCGAACTGAGGAGGAAGTGAGTTGAGGATGAACTGTACCAAGAAGGATTCATCCACTTTCATTCCCAGTGTTCCTAACTTGGCAGCTTTATCAGTCATATTAAGAATGTGTTGTTGGACTCCTCTACTACCATCATATTTCATGGTAGTTAGTTCAGCAATAAGGGTGCCAGCTAATGACTTATCAGCAGATTTAAATCTTTCTTTTACAGCAGTTAAAAGTTCTGAAGCGTTAGCAGTTTGAGGGAGTGAAGTCTTGATATTGTTGGCAATGGTCATCTTTATGAACATAAGACTGAGTCTGTTCGACCTTTTCCAGGCCTTGGCATGGCTAACCTGATCTGCTGTGCTTTCAGCAGTGACTTCCTCAGGTTTCTCAACTAGTAGAGCCAGGTCAAGGTCCAGTACACCCAGTGTGAATTGGACATGCTCAAACCATTCAGAAAAGTTTGTACCATCTAAGGCTGGAATGCTAGATGCATGAGAGTGAAGGGAAGTGGGAACGTTCACTGAAACAAAATAGGACAATGCTCACATTAAGGCCTCGAATCAATACAAAAACATTTAAATTTTATGAAGATGAATTATTGATATCACTTTGATTTCTCCTTTGGGCAAAACCTAAGCATATCTAGCATTCACTCTATATAGGTGAGACCTTTTATCACCTATGTAGGTCTAATATAATTTATGCCACTTAGACAGTAAGTCATGTTACCTTTGGGTATCCAATTCTACACCACTAAGTTGCATAAATTACACTACCCTACCCGGTTCGTAATTATTTGAAAAAGACTCTCCTTTGGGCGAGTCCCAATCTCCTAACTAGAACCGCCATCGAGAATATTATTGACCTTAATGTCACCCTTATTGACAAATCTTTTATGTAGTTGTATATTCATAAGGCTTACTAATATAGGTCACTTTGGCAACTACTAAATCAATAAACCGTATGAATATAAAACTAACCAATAATATTCTCTCATCCTTTATTTGATTTGTTCCATAATACTCCAATGTTAACACTTGACCAATATCAATCAATATTAACACCATAACATTAAATGTGTAACATACAATTATGATTGAATTTAAACAACCATTAGTCGACTGGTCAAGGTAAGCCTAGTCGACTAAGGCCAAGTCAAGTCGACTACAAAAGGAAGACTAGTCGACTTGGGTCAAGTCTAGTCGACTACAGAGGAAAGATTAGTCGACTACAAAATAAAAGGTTAGTCGACCAAGGACAAGACTAGTCGACTCCTGCAGGAAGGCAACTCTCGGTTAACCTGTTAGTCGACTTGGGAAAAGGGTTAGTCGACTATACACATTATTAGTCGACTAATCAAAATGTCAAGTCGACTAAACAGTAAAAACAGAGAGTTCTCAACTTTCTGGAAAGAGACTTAGTCGACTAGTGTTATGGGCTAGTCGACTAACAGTCGACGAAACAGTTATTTCATGCGGTTTCTGTTTAATCGACTGATGCCAAAGAATATGAAAAATTAGGGTTTCTATTACTGAATTTTGATCCCAATTTGCACAATTAGAGGAATATAATAGAATTAATAGCAATTTTAAGAAAGGCTACTAAATCCTCTTAAAAAAAATTCTACAAAGAATGATCAAAATTTGATTTTTGAAACTGTTAATCAAAAACCCTAATTTATCCATAATCAATATTCTGAGATGTACAGATTCTTAAACGAAGCTCTGATACCAAATGTTAAAATTAAAAACTTAAACATCATGATAGTGAAAACATCTATCAAGGATCTAGAATCCATACATCTCGAGAAGAATCTCAAATGCATATACATATAAATACATACCTGAAGCCATTAGCGGAATAGTGAAGGTATGTTGATGAAGATCCAAGTCCTTTCCTTTGATCCTTGCAAACCCTAATTTGCAAACTCCTTCTTCTCTCTGTCTCTTTCTCTTTTCACAAACCCTAACTCAATAATAATGGATGCCACAAAAGGAAGAGGGTTGTTTTCTTTTCAAGAGGAGAGAAGTGGGTCTACAGTTGCAATTAATCACATATGATAAAACCACCCATCATGGCCCTTAATATCACACATGATTATTAAACCTTATACAAATGTAACTTTAATATTTGGGCATACATAATATCAGTTAGGCTTTAATTATGGAATCCAATTAATACTAAAAGGTTAGTGGTCCACCTTAATGTGAGATTAACATAAACATCGTATTGCTATGGTCTCTCCAAGAGAACATGACATGTGTCCATGTCAACCACCATGTCAACCACATCACAAAGAATAGTATCTTGATAATATTTGCCAATTGAAATAGGAACACAGTATAGATCTTTTACCTTAATGGAGGAGTCCTTTTTGATCCAACCATTAGTATGAGAATTAGGGTATGGTTCTGTCTCTAGCTTTAGATAGTCCACAAGTGCTTTAGAAACAATATCTTCGTAGCTTCTATTGTCAATGATGAGGTTGCATACCTTACTCTTGACGGAACACCTTGAATAAAAGATTTGATGTTACTGTGTGGTATTGGGGAATTTCAGGTCGTACTGCAATCTCTAAACAACACAAATTGCAGACTCGTTGATGGTTATAAGGGTGTATAGTAGAGGTAGTAGAGGAAAATTATTTGATGGATGAGATGGTGGTGGTTGCTACGGTGATGCCTGGGTGAAAGTGGCAGAGGAATATTAGTTAATGGGTGATAGTTGTTGTGGTGGATGCACGGGTGGAGGTGATGGTGAAAGATTAATTGATGAACGATCACGTCCGCTTTCTTACATATGATTAGTCTCTAAATTTGCATATTTAATACCACATCTTCACATTTATTCTATATAAAATTCTATTAATAATAGTTTTCTTGTGTGTTTCTAGGTCCATGACATGAATGAAGAAGAGGCCCAATAATCCTGTTTATTTGGTGATTTTTAGAGCCTAGATATGGCTATTAACTTTGATAGCTAGATCTGTCAAAACTGGGAGTAGATATCAAAGAACCGACAGGTTATACAAGTACTAGCGTGCAGTTCCAGACTACATGCTCCACTGCTAGCCGTGCGGCCAAGAAAATGTCGAGTTTCCACTGCAAAATCTGCGAAAAAGCCGCATTATGGTCGAGCCGCGCGTCGATTTTTGATGCGTGGCCTCGTCTCACCATCCATAGTCCCATTATTCTATAAATAGGGCAGTGTTGAGCAGATTTCAGAGGAGAACTTGTAGTATATTTATCTCCTCTTTGTGTAATTTAGTTGTTCTTCTTCTTTTCTTTTGTATTTCTTTTCTTTTTTAGATTATGTAATAGGAAAGAGAGTGATTCATAGGGTAGAAGAGAAAGTACATGTAATGAAAGGTGACACTCTATAAAAAGTTCTTCCTTTATCTCTATTTGTTTCTTCTCTAACTTCTTACATGTTTAGCTAATTTTTCTCTCTTGGTAACTAACTACTAACCACTAGCTTGCTAACTCCTTACTTGATAATCCACATGAATCTAATAGCCTCTACTTGGTCTTGCTCTTGCAAGAGCTATTGATGGCTTATAATGATGGATTCTAACATTTAAACATTTGCTCTCTAACAAGTTAATATTACTTTATGCCATACATTCTCTAGTGTAGTTTTGATGGTTTAATTGTACTTGCACTTATTTATTTGAGTTTGAATGTGATGAGCGATCTTATGGGTCATACTTTGAAAAGCTCTTGAACCAAGGATTAGTGATGACTAAGGATACTGTTGGCCCAAGGTTACAATCATCCGGTTTTAGAGTTTTGATGATCACAAAATATATATAGTTATTTGTACTAATCAAGTTTAAGTGTTTAAGATTATTTCAAGGTTCTAAGGATTCAAGAAGTTTCTTCCCCTAAAGGAAGGTGGTGTTGACTCAAGATGACTCAAATATGAGATCAAGAATTCAAGTAACTCAACGATGCAAATAGAAAAGCCCGTTGATGTTCTAGTAGTCACCTAGACCCTTATAAGATTTTAGTATGTTAAAGAGTAAGGATATGATAGAAGTGCTCAAGAAGTTACACACACAAAAATACACTTTTCAAAAATACAAGTTTTGGATAGTGTTAGTTTTGTTGCATGTTTGGTATTAATACATGTCTCATAATTTTTAAAATTTTTATATCAAGTTTAGAACATGTATTTTATCTCCTATACTATGTTACACAACCCTTAAACCAATTCAAAATATTTTAAAAATATTTCTAAGTTCAAAAATTTGTTTAAATTCCATTTCAGGCCATAACAGTCGACCAGCCGGTCGACCGTAATTGTTTCGGCCTAAACGGTCGACCGATCGGTCGACCGAGCCTTTTGGCCATGGGCGTGCACGTCTGTGCACGTTTGCCAGTCGATCGGGTCGGTCAACCGTCAACCCCTGCGGTCGACCAATCGGTCGACCGACTGCATAGGCCTCACTCTCTGTTTGTGCCGGTCAACCGGCCTGGCCGACTGGCAGTTCAAAATTTTCTTTTCAAAATGACCTGCGGTCGACCGGAGCCAATGGCTATAATTTTAGTGACGTGTCGATCGACCGGCAGACATCCAGACTGGCACAACGGCTCTATTTTGGATCTGTTTTGTTTTTTATGGATTCCAACGGCTATTTTTTATTTTCAAGTGGTTAAACTCACCCCTAATGACCTAGTATCACTTATGAATGGTATTTATCCTTTGCCTATAAATAGAGGTCATAGGTCTTTGGTTTTCTACAAGAAAAATATCCAAGTTTCAAGTATTTTCAAGAAAAGAAGTGTTTCATTGCTTTCCATTTCTAAGTTCCTCTTTTTCAAAAGCTTTTCAGTTGGTTTTAAGTCTTTAAAATCTTTTGCTACTGAAATTTTTCTCTCACTTTACTTCTTGAGCCCTAAAATCATACTCCATTCTATAAGAAGTTGTAAGAGAGTGTTTGTGGTCTTCCTAAATCACCAAGTGATTTGTATTCCTTTGAATTGTGGATCCTCTTGTGTGGAGGATAGTATTGTTGGAGTTGGGTACTCCGGTCTTGTATAGACCAAGTTGTAATCCCTTGGGTGTAAGGTTCCTGTGATAAATTTTCTTTGTGGATTTAGTGGAAATCCTTCGAAGGCGGGGACGTAGAGCAGTGGCTCGAATCTCGAAATAAATTCTCTTGTGTTTGTGATTGATTTCTTCTTGCTCTTTATTGTTTTACATTCTTATACTTGTGATACTATTTGTCTTGTTTTCAATATTGCATTCATTTCATCTTCTTGCATTTTCGGTTTATATTTATATCAATAAGGAAGCAATTAAGCACCTCAACTCATCATCTAGAGGAATCAAAGAGGAGAAGTTTTAGAGCCCTTCACCGGGAATTCAACTTCAATTTCTTGTTTTGAGTGACAGCTTGCATCTACATCTTAACTAATTTTTAAAAGTATATTTGATTAGCATAACACCTGTTCTCCCCCCTCTAGGTGTTTTTCAGATACATGTGTGGCAACTATCAATAAGAGGTTAGCATGGCTAGTGGAGCCATTAGTAGTTAGTAGCTATGAGTTTTCTTGCATTTTTACTTTATTATTTAAATAATTTCAAAAATCACAAATACCTTCTCTTGAATGTTTCTATTTTTGTTATCACCGTACTCTTCTCCTTTCATTATTTGTTTTCTTTTCTTTTGATTCTTTGAAACATAAAAGAACTATTCACACTCACGTGAACATACCGTTAAAGCTTCTATACCTCTCATCCTTGTGGATTCATCCCGTTTAGCCTCTATGCTATAATGGAAGTATCGAGGAAGGCAAGCCACACACACTTTAATTTCTGATTTCATAATGCCACATTTTTGTGCACGGTTTCCTCTGATCAAATTTTAGACAAAAATGTGAAATCAATCCGTTGCCCAGGGATGGGAACAGTTTGATTTCACGTTTTTGTTAACTTTTCTTCTTTGTTTCTAGGTACAGGTAAAAATTTTCAAAATCTAAGCACTGCAAAGGTAACTTTCCCTTGTAGCTCCCTGCTCTTGAAAGCAGGGATGCTGGTTCCAGAAGTTTGCCTCGACCAGGGCCTATTTGTCACGGAAACGCGGCACAATTCTGGGCATTGGTCTCCAGTTTTTGGAGGGTATTTTGTATTTTCATATATCTGTTTATTCTGTTGCTAGTTTCTATTTATATTACCTATACACTGTAATAATTTAAGAACTAAAATATGGTAATTGAATATTTTAAAACGGTTTAGACGTTTGCATCTAAGCACGTATCAATTTTTATTCTAATATATTGTATTTTGTTCCTCTGTTGTTGTGATCTGGATTGAGGTGTACACATCACATTGCATATAGTTAGGACAAACATGTGGGTGATTTACTCGCTTTGTGTGTTCATTCTTCTCTATATTGCTCACTTGCACGAATTGAAAATTAAGGGCAAAACACAGCATAAGATAAGGTGGGAAAGTCATTACCCTCCCTTAGCCTAAAAATCACCTCCCCACTTACACAATCCTAGCCTAAATAAAACTTTCTAGATGTTTGCCCCTAGGGGCATTCTGATTCATTTAGGAGATTGATCTAAGAGAAAAGTTGTTAGAGTTAGACTCTTGTCAAATCGGTGTCAAAAGTTAGAGATTGAGAGGCGAAATCTTAAATAACAGTGATTTGGTATAATTAGGCCCGTTGCTTGGCACAGATACCTCCCACTGGTCTTGCCCCTACTTGGCCAATTAACTTGTAGTCAGATTGCTGCAATATACCCCCTGTGGTAGTCTAACCAGTTAGGAGTCGACTAGGTATAGATCAACCCTAGTGTAGGCTTGTTTTTGTACATTTTCTTTGTTTGTTTGTGTTTTTTTATTGTAATTATTGAGATAAAATGGAATATAACCAAAAATTTTCAACCAAATGAATCCATTTTTCACCTCGATATCATTTGACTCAGATAACTCCAACCCGACTATGTACAATATGAACCAACAATATAGGCTAGATTGGGTTTATCCGATTCATTATGACCCATAGCCCCAATCTTATGACCATAATTTTCTAAATAATTTTCACTCTTCACAGAGTCAATGGTGATTCACCTCCCCTGAGTCAAATTTTCAGCCATCTTGTCCATAATTTTCATAATATTCATTCTCCGATTTTGATTCATATACTCCTTTTTCTGTTCCACCAACTGAAAAAATATCCGATTTGGAAAAAAGTATGGAAGCCATGCTTGAGTCCCAACAACAAATTCAAAATTTGCTCAATTTACAATCTTTCTCACATCAAACTTCATATACTTCTTTTCTAGAACATCCAATTGAAGAAAAATCTGAGTTAGAAAAGAGTATAAAAGTATTTCATGAAACTGAGCAACAATTTCAAAACATGTTGGACTCATCATTTCAACCAAATGTTTAAGAGTCATACTTATCTTTTTCAGTCTCACCAATTCAAAATGAACAACCATCAGTCCTGGAATTGAGTATGAAACTCTTGCGTGAGTCTGAGCAACAAACTCAATATCTTATAGACTCACGATTTCACCTAATTTTTAAAACGAACTTCCATACGCACCCTTTCAAGAAGAACCGATTGCAAAGAGTATAAAAGACATGATTCAGACTCAAAAATCTGTCACCCGGCCTATCAGTATGTTAGACTCAATAATGAGCAAATTGATTAATGAGAGTGAGAAAAGTCTTTTTATCAACCTTTGAGAAATCCTTATATCCCTAACTCTATCGATTGGACCCAAGAATCATGTTATTTTGAAAACCAAGATTCAATTTCAGCATACCCATTTGAATTTGACCAAACTTCAAGTTTTGAAAATCCCAATGACATTTTGGCATGTTATCCCTTTCCTGAAATTGAACTTGAACATGAATGTGATCCTAGACCTCAAGTTGGCAATTTCATGTCACTTTTTGATTCAATAATGACTTCAATATCTTTACCATATTTTTTTTCCATATTCCAAAGTTAATATTAAATCTTGTACCAGTACATCGTGAAATTGAATCACCAATATCATATGACACACTTCAATGATGGGGAAAGTATGTGAACATCAATTCTTTGGTTCGGACCCTATTTTTGAACCAATTTCAACTCTCACTTTTTAATCTCGACTTGATCTAAATCACATTCCTGAGTCAGTATTTGTTCCTGTTCCGTTTGAGCCCAAATCAATCATCTTCAACAATCACACTTCATTTTTGGACAAAAGTGTTGAACAAAATGACTCATGAATTATTTTTGAAAATTGAAAATTGTATGGGGATAGTTTTTTAGATAAGACATTCACTTAATCATTCTTTTAATAGGTTGTACTTGAGAGGTCACTGGTGGGTTCCTGCGAATTTCACAATCTATGAATTGGGCTGCATTTTGTGGACCAATCAGACTATCACCGGAACCATCACCCTGAGGTAATTTTTCCTTCCCTATTTGATTCATGCATATAAACATTCACGATGTATTGAGGATAATGCAAGTGATAAGTGTGGGGGAGGGTGATCGAGTTTTACCTGCACGCAAAAATAAAATATTAGATTTAAGAATTAAAGGTGTGCGAGGTTCTCAATACTAATCCGCGGTAGCAAGGCTATGTGGGTCGTGATCCTCAGGGAAGGACTAGCGATGGAAGCGTTTATAAGATTCTCTAAAATTTTTATTTATTATATTAGTTATGATGGTATTTACAAGGAAGTGTGGTGAAAAGAATTTGAGAGAGATAGAGATAGAAATCTAAACTAAAGAAAGAAAGAAAGAAACACATACCTCTTCAGTCTGCTTACCTTTTGAACCGTTGCGATGATTTACCTTTCCTTGGAAGGCGTACAAGCATGACGTATAGGATCGTCCGCCTTCTTAATCTACACTATGAAATAAAAGACAACTATGAAGACCTGTTCATCGCCATAGGCCATCAAGGGCTCTTCTTCGGCTAGGTAGTCTCGAAGCAGTTGGTTCTCATGGTGGGCAAGACATTAGAGAGAAAATAGAAGAAAGCAAATACTGAGATACACAAGATTAAACAAGAACAAAAAAAACAAAATAATAAAAGAACAAAAACAAACCTCGATTCGATTATTAAACAATGGTGGAAAAATAAAACTTACACCGACTGTCACCATCAGTACAAGTAGATCCCTTCCTCTATGAGAACATCATCTCCTCTCAGTTTTTACAAAAAGGAAAAAATAAAAATTACAATGGAGGAAAGAAAATCTAAACTACAAGAAGAAAATCTAAACCCTAGATTTGGCCCTCTGGCTCTGCCTCTGGACACTCTGTACGTTGCACTGCAGGGGGTATTTATAGGTGCAGAAGGAAGTAGAGTCCCATCACAACTCCTCCACGAAAACAGGTGACGGGATAAGGCAGGATTGCCGCGGAAACGCGGCTTGGGCCGCGTCGCGGGACTACAGTGGTTGCTGGCCACGCGCTTTGGCGCGTGGCTTCTCCTGGTCCGTCCATCTGGTCGTTTTCTTCTGGAAGCTTGATCCTGGCTCTTTATCTTGGGATTTCGAGATAACTTAGAAATCAAGTTATTTAGATCTCAAATCTCCCAATATCTTTATCCACGAATTTCCTTATCTTTGCACTCTCTTCTTTGGCTTTTATCCTCATCTGCAAGTGTTTAGGGTTGGATAGAAGTCTATCCTTCCCTATTCTTTAATATTTACAACTTTAGCCCTTATGTATTTGCACTTTTGACATTTGGTATTTGCACTTTTGCACTTGGGCTTTGAATGTGGGCTTTTGGGCTCTTTTTAGGCTTTAATTCTTTCTTTTTATTATTTCGAGGCCTGCATGAAAAACACCTAGAGGGGGGGTGAATAGGTGTGAATGCTAATCTAATGATCTTTTTAAACTTTAATAAAATGAGTGATGCAACGATCTCTCAAAACACGACTAAGAGCCGAATACCCCTTGCGAGGTTCTGAACTCCTTCCTCCCAATTCCCCTTAAAATGGGTTAGAGGTGCGCAATGCAACCGTGTTGTATTGAGGTGTGATCGATCAATGATAAGTATGATGATGAGAATTGAAATGCACACAATGTAACACAACAAGTATAGCAAGTAAAGTAAACAAGAGTAGATTGCACAAGTAGAGGGTTAGTTCTCAAGCAAATAATTTAAGACAATATAAAGCAAGAGTAATTGAAAGTAAGAATAACGCAAAGGCAATCGCAAACAAGATGATTTGTTTCGAGGTTCGAGCACACTTGCTCTAGTCCCCGCCTTCACCTCCGTGAAGGGTTTCCACTATCCACCGAGAATGCCTTTACAATTGGTCTACCGAAGACCGAGCACCGAGCTCCACCAAGTACAAAGGACCTCTACCGAAGAGGTTGCTCCACAAGAAGGAATTACAAGAACAAAGTGATCACAACTTGATCACTACACTTTTTTTCAATCTCTTTTACAAACACTCTCACTTCAATTACAACTTCACTATAGAATGAGTATAGGATTTTTGGCTCTATGAAGTGTGGTGAGAAAACTTCAGTTGTAGAGTGATATAGAGAATCAAACACAACTGAAAAACAATCTTGAAAGAGTGGGAATTGAAAGCTTCAAACAATTTTTCTTTTCTCTTTTGAAAACAACAAAACTTGAGGGATTTTTCTTGGTCATGTGAGGGAGAGACTTCTCCTCTATTTATAGGGTTGAAAATAAGTTAAAAACATTTTCTTTTCACCTAATTCAACCTGCAAAAGCACCCCAACAACTCTCCAAAAGTCTGTTAAAACAGAAAAAGAAAACAGATTTTCAGAAAATCCCAAAGAGGAAAGAGCCGTTGCTAATTTGCAGGCTTGGCGGTCGACCGGTCCGGTCGACCGCCAGGCCAGCTGGAAGTAGCCGTTGGCTCCCGGTCGACCGGTCCGGTCGACCGACCCAAAAGGAGGAAACACAGTTTCCTTCTTCCGGTCGACCGGTCCGGTCGACCGAAAATTCCCGAGAGCAGAATGCTCTCTGTCGGTCGACTGGTCCGGTCGACCGACGGACATGCACAAACAGTGCATGTCCAGGCACAGCGCCGGTCGACCGGGCCGGTCGACCGATGTTGCCTGACACTGAAAAACTGGGCTGTTTTGAGTTTAGAAAAATTTTGATAAATATTTTAAAATTACATATAGCTAAGTATTATGCAGAAAATAGTTTATACACATGTTTTAAACAAATTTTTCAAGATTAAAGCTTTTGGTACATGTATATATAAACTAAGGCATAAAACTTAGAAGTAACAATTTTCAAAACATATTTTCAAAACATAGGAAATACATGAAACAAGTGTGTGTGCAAATCCTAAAGCCAAATTTCCTATATTCAAACTTTAACATTCTAAACTTACAAACTTCTAAAGGACTTCAAAGCTATTCTTCAAGGTGGGCTATCTTCACTTGATCTTCAATGTTGCAACTTGAGCCCAAATTGAATTGTCTTGAGTCCAAAAACCTTGTATTTGAGTGAGAGTACTTCTTAGTATGATAATAAACCTGAAACACACTTAAACAACATTTGTTATTAGTACAAATAACTAATATGTTTTGTAATCATCAAAATACACTAAACAAGGGTGATTGTAACCTTGGGCCAACAATCTCCCCCTTTTTGATGATGACAAAACATATAGGTTATTGAAACAAATAAAGGAGGAAAAGCTTGGAAAGCTCCCCCTCAAACAATGCTATGTATTTATCATGAATATGAAAAGCTATGTAAGCATACATAAAGCATTTAACAAACACAATAGTTTTTGTCCAAAAATTCAAGGAAACTCAAATAGGATCAAACTTAGAAAGTTTAAATTTAAACACTTATTTAAACACTTATTTTCCAAATATCAACAAACTTATTCTCCCCCTTTTTGTCATACATCAAAAAGGGTTAAAAACACCAATAGAAAAACAAATTTTATTTTTAAGAATCTATAATACAAACATTCAACTCACCACAAATAAATGAAAATCTAGCATAATCTAGAGGTTTAGTAAAAATATCGGCAAGTTGAAAATCGGTAGAAACATATTCAATAACAATATCACCTTTCTCATAATGATCTCTAAGAAAGTGATACCTAATGTCAATGTGTTTGGTTTTACTATGTTGATTTGCATTCTTTGTCATGTGAATAGTACTAGTATTATCACAAAATATTTTAACATGATCAAAGTGTAAATCATAGTCAAGGAGAGTATGTTTCATCCAAAGAACTTGTGCACAACAAGCTCCCGCCGCAACATACTCCGCCTCGGCGGTTGATAGGGCTACCGAATTTTGCTTTTTGGAAGACCAAGATACAAGACAATTACCTAAGAATTGACATGTTCCACTTGTGCTCTTCCTATCTACCCTACAACCCGCATAGTCGGCATCCGAAAAACTCTTCATTTCAAATAATCCGGTTTTAGGATACCATAAACCCATTTCAATAGTGCCCTTAAGGTATCTAATTATGCGTTTAACCGCAATTATGTGAGATTCTTTAGGACAAGATTGAAAACGTGCACAAAGACAAACGGAAAACATAATATCCGGCCTACTAGCCGTCAAATAAAGCAAGCTACCAATCATGCTACGGTATAATTTAATGTCTACACTTTTACCTTGTTCATCCTTGTCAAGCTTTGTAGTTGTTGCCATGGGAGTTTTGCTTACTCTTGATCCTTCAAGCCCAAACCTTTTGATTAGTTCCTTTGTGTACTTGGCTTGATTGATGAAGATCCCATCCTTCCTTTGCTTGATTTGGAGTCCAAGGAAATAGTTGAGCTCCCCCATCATAGACATTTCAAATTCATCCTTCATGCATGACTCAAAAGCTTTGCAAAGAGATTCATTAGTAGAACCAAAAATAATGTCATCTACATAAATTTGCACAATAAGAATGTCATTTTCTACATGTTTTGTAAACAAAGTTGTATCAATCTTACCTTTCTTAAAACCATTAGAAATCAAAAATGAGGAAAGTCTTTCATACCAAGCCCTAGGGGCTTGTTTTAAACCATAAAGAGCTTTATCTAATTTAAAAACAAAATCCGGATGTGTAGGATCAACAAACCCGGGGGTTGTTCAACATACACCTCCTCTTCAATAAATCCATTTAGAAAAGCACTTTTAACATCCATTTGAAATAATTTGAAATCTTTATATGAGGCAAATGCTAGTGTCATCCGTATGGCTTCAAGCCGTGCTACGGGTGCAAAGGTTTCTTCAAATCGATCCCTTCGATTTGAGTGTAACCTTGGGCAACTAACCTAGCCTTGTTTCTAACTACATTACCCGATTCATCCAACTTGTTCTTAAAGATCCACTTAGTACCAATTGTTGGTCTATCGTGGGGCCTAGGAACAAGGTGCCAAACTTGGTTGCGCTCAAATTGATTGAGCTCCTCTTGCATGGCTAGCAACCAATATGAATCGGCCTCGGCTTCGAGCACATCTTTGGGTTCTATGTGTGAAATAAATGCAAAGTGGCCACAATAATCTTGAATTTTAGAGCGAGTAGTTACCCCTTTTGATACTTCACCTATGACGAGGTCCTTGGGATGATGAGGATTGAATCTCCAATCCTTAGGTAGTGGTTGAGTAGGCTCCACCTCATTTGTTTGATGTTCATTTCCTTGGGCCTCTTCCACTTTGGCTTCACTTCCATCATCATCCTTTGGCTTGTCTCCCATGGTAGAAGCATCCTCCAAGGTGACTTTCTCCAAACCTTCATCCAATGCATCTATTTCTACAACATTCTTAACAAACTTGTTAGATTCCTCAAACTTAACATGAATAGACTCTTCAATAGTTAAAGATGATCTAATGAAAACTCTATAAGCTTTACTAGTGGTTGAGTAACCTACAAAAATAGCCTCATAAGATTTAGGATCAAATTTTCCTAAAAACTCTTTTGTGTTTAAAACAAAGCATTTGCAACCAAAAACTTTAAAATAGGAAACATTAGGTTTTCTAGAAAAATACATTTCAAAAGAAGTTTTAGTTGTATTTTTACACAAGAAAACACGATTTGATATGTAGCATGATGTATTTACGGCCTCGGCCCACAAATAATGTGGTAGACCATATTCACTTAGCATTGTCCTAGCCATCTCTTGTAATGTTCTATTTTTCCGTTCAACTACTCCATTTTGTTGTGGAGTTCTAGGACAAGAAAGTTCATGCTTTATTCCATGTTCATCACAAAAAGTGGTAAAGGGTTGGTTAATGAATTCACCTCCTCTATCACTTCTTATTCTCAAAATCGAAACATCTTTTTCTTTTTCAACTCTTTTCTTAAAAATTTGGAAATATGAAAATGCTTGGCTTTTATGTTCAAGAAAGAAAACCCAAGTAAACCTTGAAAAATCATCAACCAAAACATAAGCAAATCTATTCCCACTTAAACTTTTGGTTTGTGTAGGGCCAAAAAGATCCATATGGATTAACTCCAAAGGACGTGATGTCATGATATCCTTAATTGACTTGAAAGAAGACTTAGTTTGTTTCCCAAATTGACATGCGTCACAAACTCGGTCCTTTTCAAAATTCAAGCAAGGAATACCTTTCACCATTTCCTTTGTATTTAACCTAGAAATATGATCAAAAGAAATATGCCCTAATCTCCTATGCCACAACCAAGAGTCATCATCGAGGGCTTTCAAACAAGTAATATTACAAGACATATTTAACATATCAATCATATAAACATTACTTTCACGAAAACCGGAAAATACACAAACATTAGAAATTCTATCAATAACTTTACAAGCAACATTATCAAAAACAACATCAAAACCTTTATCACAAAGTTGACTAACACTCAAGAGATTATGCTTGAGGCCATCAACCAAAACTACATTTTCAATTAAAGGAGAGGTGCCAAGTTTTACATTACCAATACCGATGATTTTACCCTTGGCGTCATCTCCGAAGGTGACGGTGCCACCTTCATGATATCTTGATAGGGTTGCAAAGTAGTTGATGTCCCAAGTCATGTGCCTTGAGCAACCGCTATCAAGATACCACAAACCTCTACGTCGTTGGGCTTTGGAAAGTACCTACATCATTTAAAATAATTGTTGACTTTGGTACCCAAACTTTCTTGGGTCCTTGAAAGTTAGTGTTACGAACCCAAACATTATGATGTGATGCACTTAGTCTATCATAACAAAAATTAGCTAAGTGTCCTTTCCGCCCACAATGTGAACATGAGTACACTTTTCTATACATGAAAGCATGATGTGTAGTGTGAGCATGTTTTGGGGTTTTGCCATGTTGTTTAGGTTGTGTAGCATGAATATGAACATGAGCATGAGCATTTTTCTTTGGGGCTTGTTTCTTAGGAAACATAGCCTCAATTTTCTTCTTATTAAACTCATAATCTTTCAAAACAACACTTAATGAATCTAATCTTTCCTTAAGCATAGAAACTTCATTAGAATCAATTAGTGGGGTCTTACCTTTGCAAGAAATCTTATATTTTTCAAAATCATTTTTAGTAGTGGCCAAAGTGGAAACCAAATCATCTTTTTCCTTTGTAAGAGTAAAAACTTGAAAACTTAAAGATTCATTTTCCTTTTTCATTTTTAAATATTTTTTCTTTAAGAAATCATAATTTTGTGATAACTCAACAAAAGCTTCTCCTAGTTCATCCATGGAGAGTTCATCATCAAAAGGAGTGGAAGGGGTTACCTTACTTGTGCCTTCATTAGCCATGAAGCACATGTTGGCGGTGTCTATTTCTTCCTCGGATTCGGTCTCCGAATCCCAAGTTGCCTTCATAGCCTTCTTCTTGTAAGGCTTCTTTGAAGTGGAAGGCTTTGCTTTTTCCGGACACTCCGCCACAATGTGTCCCGGTTTTTGGCAATTGAAGCATATGATCTTTCTTTCTTCTTTGCCTCCTTGCCATCTCCTTCTACCTTGGAACTTCGCCTTGTTGTACATCCTCCGGACATTCTTAACAAGGAGTGAGAGCTCCTCATCATCTTCTTCTTCATCATCTTCATCGGAGTGTGTAGCTTGACTCTTGAAGGCGATGGTCTTCTTCTTGGTAGGAGCCATGTCCTCCCTTACTTTCCTTTCCATCTCATGGGTTTTGAGGTTCCCAATGAGACCTATGAGCTCCATCTCTTCATTGTCATTGAGTTCCTTCAAGGTTGTAGCTTTAACTTCCCATGAAGGAGGAAGAGCCCGGATGATCTTCCTTACTCTTTGATCATTGTTGATATCTTCACCTAAAGAAGAGAGTCCATTAGTAATCTTGGTAAATCTTGTAACCATATCATCTATGGTTTCATTCTCTTGCATGCTAAAAGTTTCATATTGAGACCGAAGAAGGTCAATCTTAGCCTTCTTTACTTGTGAGGTCCCCTCATGAGTGACTATCAAGTGTGACCAAATCTCAAATGCGGATTTGCAATGTATAACCCTAGCTATGTCATCATCATTTAGGGCTTGAAGAAGTGCATAGTGAGCTTTGGCATTGGCATCGAATTCCTTAGTCTCTATTTCGGACCAAGTGGATTCGTCACCGGGGGGTACACTAAAGGACTTAGTCACGGCCTTTGCAACTCGGCTACCTAGAGATTGCAAAAACACGGTCATCTTAACTTTCCATATGGGAAAGTTAAGTCCATCAAACTTAGGAGGGGTTTTAATTCCATCGGCCATTTTTACTATATGAATATGAATGAAATGATTAGCAAATTAGGATCTTCTCTAAGGTGGTTAAACCAAATCCTAGAGTCCAAGCTCTGATACCAATTGAAAAACACCTAGAGGGGGGTGAATAGGTGTGAATGCTAATCTAATGATCTTTTTAAACTTTAATAAAATGAGTGATGCAACGATCTCTCAAAACACGACTAAGAGCCGAATACCCCTTGCGAGGTTCTGAACTCCTTCCTCCCAATTCCCCTTAAAATGGGTTAGAGGTGCGCAATGCAACCGTGTTGTATTGAGGTGTGATCGATCAATGATAAGTATGATGATGAGAATTGAAATGCACACAATGTAACACAACAAGTATAGCAAGTAAAGTAAACAAGAGTAGATTGCACAAGTAGAGGGTTAGTTCTCAAGCAAATAATTTAAGACAATATAAAGCAAGAGAAATTGAAAGCAAGAATAACGCAAAGGCAATCGCAAACAAGATGATTTGTTTCGAGGTTCGAGCACACTTGCTCTAGTCCCCGCCTTCACCTCCGTTAAGGGTTTCCACTATCCACCGAGGATGCCTTTACAATTGGTCTACCGAAGACCGAGCACCGAGCTCCACCAAGTACAAAGGACCTCTACCGAAGAGGTTGCTCCACAAGAAGGAATTATAAGAACAAAGTGATCACAACTTGATCACTACACTTTTTTTCAATCTCTTTTACAAACACTCTCACTTCAATTACAACTTCACTATAGAATGAGTATAGGATTTTTGGCTCTATGAAGTGTGGTGAGAAAACTTCAGTTGTAGAGTGATATAGAGAATCAAACACAACTGAAAAACAATCTTGAAAGAGTGGGAATTGAAAGCTTCAAACAATTTTTCTTTTCTCTTTTGAAAACAACAAAACTTGAGGGATTTTTCTTGGTCATGTGAGGGAGAGACTTCTCCTCTATTTATAGGGTTGAAAATAAGTTAAAAACATTTTCTTTTCACCTAATTCAACCTGCAAAAGCACCCCAACAACTCTCCAAAAGTCTGTTAAAACAGAAAAAGAAAACAGATTTTCAGAAAATCCCAAAGAGGAAAGAGCCGTTGCTAATTTGCAGGCTTGGCGGTCGACCGGTCCGGTCGACCGCCAGGCCAGCTGGAAGTAGCCGTTGGCTCCCGGTCGACCGGTCCGGTCGACCGACCCAAAAGGAGGAAACACAGTTTCCTTCTTCCGGTCGACCGGTCCGGTCGACCGAAAATTCCCGAGAGCAGAATGCTCTCTGTCGGTCGACTGGTCCGGTCGACCGACGGACATGCACAAACAGTGCATGTCCAGGCACAGCGCCGGTCGACCGGGCCGGTCGACCGATGTTGCCTGACACTGAAAAACTGGGCTGTTTTGAGTTTAGAAAAATTTTGATAAATATTTTAAAATTACATATAGCTAAGTATTATGCAGAAAATAGTTTATACACATGTTTTAAACAAGTTTTTCAAGATTAAAGCTTTTGGTACATGTATATATAAACTAAGGCATAAAACTTAGAAGTAACAATTTTCAAAACATATTTTCAAAACATAGGAAATACATGAAACAAGTGTGTGTGCAAATCCTAGAGCCAAATTTCCTATATTCAAACTTTAACATTCTAAACTTACAAACTTCTAAAGGACTTCAAAGCTATTCTTCAAGGTGGGCTATCTTCACTTGATCTTCAATGTTGCAACTTGAGCCCAAATTGAATTGTCTTGAGTCCAAAAACCTTGTATTTGAGTGAGAGTACTTCTTAGTATGATAATAAACCTGAAACACACTTAAACAACAATTGTTATTAGTACAAATAACTAATATGTTTTGTAATCATCAAAATACACTAAACAAGGGTGATTGTAACCTTGGGCCAACACTGCACACAATAAATTACAAAATATTAATAAATGTGCAGAATTAAATGAATAAATATGAAAATGTGATGGTAAATGTTATGATAAAAATGCATTTTTCACTACCAATCACACCCCCACACTTATCTTTTTGCTCGTCCTCGAGTAAAAACAAAGAAAAAAAAGAAAAAAAATTAATCTAACTTAACTCACTTTCGTAGGAATCACGGTTGCACTTAGCATGTGCAACAAGCCGTTAAACCTCTAGGTTACCCTAGAGGACGAGTGTTGTCTCGTGAGGGTTTTCAGCGGATTACACCCACAAAATCCATAAAAAGAAAATATTTGAAATACTTTTGCAAAGACTAAGTAGTCTATAAGTTTTAGGATTATCATTTTTATTCATTCTTTAAACATTAGTCTTTATACAGTAAATTGTTTTCATTTTTAAGTAAGGATCAAAATTGAATTTTGTGTATAGTCTTTTTCGTTACCAAAAATCATATGCATCCTTATGAATTTTTACTAGGAATTCCTTAACTTGGACTCTCATGCCTCTATATTTTTTTTCTTTTTTTTCTTTTTTTTAATATGTATAACTCATCTAATTTTCTTTCGTGTAAGCATCAAGGCTTCTTGAGGCCCTCATACCTAACTAATTGACTATTAGATGTGTTAGTACATATAAAAGTAATTTTTCTTAGTTTAGGCTTTCTAATCCACCCATGTAGCGAACTTAAAGTCGATGACTCCCAAACCGGTCGGCTTTAGGGCACCAGGTGAGAAAACACCCCGCGGACTCAAATTCGAGTGAACTAGGCCACAAAACTAAGGACTTTATTTGTAAACTCACCTTTAGGCGTGAATACTTATGCTTCTTGAGGCACATGTATCTAGCTTAATTGGTGATTATTTATTTATTTATTTTTTTTAATAATTTTTTTATGAGGCACAAGGGTCTTTGTCTTAGAATCCTAGATATGCATTAGGTATACACATTTCATTAAGGTAAAAATTAAGACTAACTACTTATTCAATTTCTCCTCCTATACCTAAAAATTCAACAATTTATTTATTTTGATCAAGTTTTTAGAAATCCCAATCATGATTTTCCTAATTCTTAAGACTAACTTAGATTTCTTTTAAAGATAAGTCAAAATATTGTCCTTTTTATAACTCTTTTTTTTTTATATTAGCAAATTTTTGTTAGTTTCTACCTATGTTAGTAGGTTAGTAAATCCCACCCCCACACTTATCTCATGCATTGTCCTCAATGTATGAATGAATGCATATATGCATGAAACAAAAGAAGGGAAGGCAAAAGTTACCTTAAGGTGGTGGTTCCGGAGGTGGTCTAATTGGGCCAAGCGTTGCCACCCAATCAAGATAACATAATGGTTGGTGGAACCCACCAGAAATTTTTCTTACATAACCCACTAAAATGTATATATAATCATTTTTTAAAATTTCCACCCCATCAAATTTTCAAATTTCATAATAAATTTCAGAGTCAATTGTGTCAACCTCCTTGTCCCAAAATGGAGTATGGAAAGATGGAATGATTGACTTGGACATAGGAAGTACGGGAACGAATACCGACTCAGGAAAGAAACTTAAATCAAGTAATGGTTCAGGAGTCGGGCTAAGTTCAGGAAGTGGGTCCAAATCAATAAGTTTAAGCTCAAGTCCACAATCATCTTCCCACAATGGCATGTGACTCAATGTTGGTGATTCAAGTTCAGGAATGATAGGTGTGGGAATCAAAACTGACTCTAAAATATTACCTAATTCAGGTAACAGAACAGGAGTCAATAATGATTCAGGAATTTGAACTTGATCATAGATTTGAGAATCTAGGTCACATATCTCATTGGGTTCAATGTAATAAAAAGAACTTGCCAATTTATCCATAGGACTTTCAAAATTGTAAAATTGGTCAAGTTCAATATGATCATCTAAAATGGGTGATTCAATTTCATTATGAATTGGAACAGGATCCAATGTTGACTCGGGAAAAGTGAAATCAGGTGGAGACACCGGAGTCATTATTGAATCAGGAAGTAAAATTGAATCATCAAGTGGGAGATCATGATCATATTCATGCTCAAGTTCTATTTCAGGAAAGGAAAAACTTGCCAAATTATTAAGAATTGGAGTTTCGGCAAGTTCAAATGATGGCACTGAAATAGAATCTTGTTGTCCAAAGCAACATGGTTCGTCGGCTCTAAAAGAGTGGTCAGCGATATCAGAATTAGCCGGACGGTGAGAACGTAAGGATTGAACCATCAAATCTATGTCATGATCACGGGCTAATCTAGCCTGAGTCATGGCTGCATGCATCTTTTCATGCTGTGATTGAAAAGAGGAAGTGAAATCGTGATGAAGTTGTGAGTCGGTGGACTCACGCATCATCCTATCTAAGATTGATGGTAATTGTTGCTTGGACTCATGCATACTTATCATTTCCCCGATAGATGGTAATCTATTCTGAATGGGAGGATCTGAGTATGAATCATTGAAAGAATGTGGACTAGATGGATATGAAGGACAATTTGGTTGAGAATAAAACTCGGGGGAATCGAAATCCCATGAACTCTGTGACGAGTTGAAATTATTACGGAAATTATAGTCATAAGATGGAGGGTGTGGGTTATATTCATTCGGATAAGACCATTCCGGCACACTAGGTTGATCAAAATTATGATATGTCGGGTTGGTAATATCCGAAAAAGAATTAGGTGTGTAATATGGATTAAAATTGGAAAAATTATTATATGTCATATCACACAAACACAAACAAAGAAAACAAATAAATAAACAAATAAAAAAGAAAAATTCTAACCTAAGTTAGGGTAGACCTATGACCTAGACGACTCCTAACTGGTTAGACTATCCATGGGAGGTAGGGTGCAGACTTTGACCACAAGTTAATCAGCCAGGTCAGGGCAAGAGTGGTGGGAGGTTTTCCGTCAAAGACGTTCCTTAATTAAATAACCACCACTCTTCGGGCTTTCGGCCCTCAATCCCTTTCCTAAACACTGATTTGACAAGAGTCAACTTCCAGCACTGTTCCCCCTTAGGATAATCTCCTATTGAGTCTGAGATGTCCCTAGGGCCAACGTCTACTAATTTTTAAGTTAGGCTTGGGTTAGTGAGTGCTTGGGATATGATTTTTGGGCTAAGGAAGGGTGATGAAATCCCCACCTTATCTTGTTAATGAGTTATGCCCTTAAGATGAATTAGTGCAAGTGTACAAAAATATGTAAATAAGATTCACTCAAAGCATCAACCAAGAGATGAGTCCTATTCTACATGCAATGCTTACGTACCTTGCTCCAGCACTCTTCAACAGTAAAATAAAGTAATTGAAAAGACACGTGCCTAATATGCAAATGTCTAATCAATTTTTATTATTAAACAAAAAATAGTTTACTGTTGAATTAATTAGCAGTAAGCAGGGTTATCACAGAACAAATTTTAACAGAGCAGTAGACAATATTTGCAATTTGCAGCAACCTGCAAAAATTTCAGTCAGTAGTCCTCTGCTACTGCCGCGGATCCGCGGCTATTGCCGCGTTTTTGCAGCAAAGTAGCAGGCTCTGCTGCTCTGCCTTCGAGGGCAGAGGCACAAAGTAGCTATATGTCCACTTCTGCTGTTGTTATTCTGTTCTCCAAACCTGCAAACAGAAAAGAATAAAAGAATTAGTTAATAAATTTTTTTTATTAGAGAAAAACTTACCGTCCCTCCCCGGCAACGGCGCCAATTTGTTGATCGAGTTTTACCTGCACGCAAAAATAAAATATTAGATTTAAGAATTAAAGGTGTGCGAGGTTCTCAATACTAATCCGCGGTAGCAAGGCTATGCGGGTGGTGATCCTCAGGGAGAGACTAGCGATGGAAGCGTTTGTAAGATTCTCTAAAATTTTTATTTATTATATTAGTTATGATGGTATTTACAAGGAAGTGTGGTGAAAAGAATTTGAGAGAGATAGAGATAGAAATCTAAACTAAAGAAAGAAAGAAAGAAAGAAACACATACCTCTTCAGTCTGCTTACCTTTTGAACCGTTGCGATGATTTACCTTTCCTTGGAAGGCGTACAAGCATGACGTATAGGATCGTCCGCCTTCTTAATCTACACTATGAAATAAAAGACAACTATGAAGGCCTGTTCATCGCCATAGGCCATCAAGGGCTCTTCTTCGGCTAGGTAGTCTCGAAGCAGTTGGTTCTCATGGTGGGCAAGACATTAGAGAGAAAATAGAAGAAAGCAAATACTGAGATACACAAGATTAAACAAGAACAAAAAAACAAAAATAATAAAAGAACAAAAACAAACCTCGATTCGATTATTAAACAATGGTGGAAAAATAAAACTTACACCGACTGTCACCATCAGTACAAGTAGATCCCTCCTCCATGAGAACATCATCTCCTCTCAGTTTTTACAAAAAGGAAAAAATAAAAATTACAATGGAGGAAAGAAAATCTAAACTACAAGAAGAAAACCTAAACCCTAGATTTGGCCCTCTGGCTCTGCCTCTGGACGCTCTGTACGTTGCACTGCAGGGGGTATTTATAGGTGCAGAAGGAAGTAGAGTCCCATCACAACTCCTCCACGAAAACAGGTGACGGGATAAGGCAGGATTGCCGCGGAAACGCGGCTTGGGCCGCGTTTCCGCGGGACTACAGTGGTTGCTGGCCACGCGCTTTGGCGCGTGGCTTCTCCTGGTCCGTCCATTTGGTCGTTTTCTTCTGAAAGCTTGATCCTGGCTCTTTATCTTGGGATTTCGAGATAACTTAGAAATCAAGTTATCTAGATCTCAAATCTCCCAATATCTTTATCCACGAATTTTCTTATCTTTGCACTCTCTTCTTTGGCTTTTATCCTCATCTGCAAGTGTTTAGGGTTGGATAGAAGTCTATCCTTCCCTATTCTTTAATATTTGCAACTTTAGCCCTTATGTTATTGCACTTTTGACATTGGTATTTGCACTTTTGCACTTGGGCTTTGAATGTGGGCTTTTGGGCTCTTTTTAGGCTTTAATTCTTTCTTTTTATTATTTCGAGGCCTGCACACAATAAATTACAAAATATTAATAAATGTGCAGAATTAAATGAATAAATATGAAAATGTGATGGTAAATGTTATGATAAAAATGCATTTTTCACTACCAATCAGAGGGTTTACTAATATAGTTGGTTTTAAATTTTCTGTCTTTTACGCTTCTTTTTAGGAAATTTTCAGCTTTCTTTTCTTTTGTATAGAAACCCTTTGCTTTTCTTTTTATAAAACTTTTTGAATTAAGAGAAATACTTTTTAAGAAATTTAAAATTATCTTAGAAATTAAGAAGACCTAAAATTATAAATTCTTTAATCGAGTCAAAATAATAGATCTTGTTTAAATTTTATGATAAGAAAGTAAAATTGAAAAGATAATTTGATCTTGAATTTTTTGCCTTAGATATATACACTTCACACTTACACAATTTTTGAGATTGAAACAAAGACTGAATAAATCAAAAAAATAAAAAATAATAAAAATAAAAAATAAAAACTACTTATTAAAGCTGGGTAATTATGCCTCTGGAAGCATAATTATTCACGCCTCAAATGGTGGACAAAAAAATAAAATAATCTCTTTTAATTTTATGGTCTTGTTTACTCGAGTCTTTAAGCCTGAGAGATATTTTCTCATCTGGTACCCTAAAATCATATGGTTTGAAAGTAAATGGCTAAAGGCTAATTACCGGGTAAATTAGAAAGCCTAAGAAAACTAAGGGGAGAAGAAAAAAATTTATATACATATATGACAGGAAAGTTAAAATTGATATCCCAAAAATCTTCACTGTTCACAAAGTGCATACTATCTAAGAGTGAAAGATCAAAGAATCAACTCAATTTCAAAATCCTTACCTTTAATTTATAACAAGTATTTGCATCTAGATTTAGTTTAAAGAAGAATAATTTCTGGTTAACTTATGACCTTGGATCCCTTAAATTTTCGCAAAAATATTTTAACACTTTTCTCTATTTCAAAATGCGTTTTCAAAATACTAACATTTAATTTCTTTCTTTATGGATTTTGTGGTTGTAATCTGCTGAAAACCCTCAGGAAACAAAACTCCTCCTCTAGGGGAACCTAGAGGTTTAATGGCTTGTTACACCACTCAGTGCAATTGATTCTCCTGCAAAAGTAGTGTAATAATTTTCTTAGTTAGTTTTTCTGCTTTACTCGTGACGAGCAAAAGATAAGTGTGGGGTGTGATTAGTCTCTAAATTTGTATATTTCATACCACATCTTCACATTTATTCTATATAAAATTCTGTTAATAATAATTTTCTTGTATGTTTATAGGTCCATGGCATGAAATGATGAAGAAACCAAAAATCACATTTATTTGGTGATTTTTATAGCCTAAATATAGCTATTGACTTTGGAAGGTAGATCTGTCAAAACTGCGAATAGATATCAAAGAACTGACAGGTTGTACAAGTGCTAGCGTGCAGTACCAGACTGCACGCTCCGTCGCTGGCTGCACGGCCAAGAAAATGTCGAGTTTCCACCGAAAAAGCCATAGAAACATCGCATTATGGTCGAGCCAAGCATCGATTTTCAAAACGTTGCCTCGTCTCACCATCGAGAGCCCCTTGTATTCTATAAATAGGGCAGTGTTGAGCAGATTTCAGTGAAGGGCTTGTAGTGTAGTTTTCTCCCCTTTGTGTAGTTTAGTTGTCTTCTTCTTTTCTTTTGTTTTCTTTTCTTTTTTAGATCATGTAATAGGGAAGAGAGTGATTCATAGAATAGAAGAGAAAGTTCTTGTAATGGAGGGTGACACTTTATGAAAGGTTCTTACTTTATCTCTATTTGTTTTTTCTCTAACTTCTTACATGTCCCGCTAATTTTTCTCTCATGACAACTAACTACTAACCACTAACTTGCTAACTTCTTACTTGATAATCCACATGAATCTAATAACTTCTACTTAGCCTTGCTCTTGCAAGAGCCATTGATGGCTCTTGATGATGGATTCTAATACTCTAACATCTAACTCTCTAACAAGCTAACATTACTTTATTCAATGCTTTCTCTAGTGTAGTTTTGATGGTTTAATTATACCTTGAACTTGTTTATTTAAGTTTTGTTGTGATGAGTGACCTTATAGGTCATGCTTTGAAAAGATCTAGATCCAAGGACTAGTGATGACCAAGGATACATGTGTGGCAACTATCACTAAGAGGTTAGCATGATGAGTGGAGCCATTAGTAGTTAGTAGCTATAAGTTTTCTTCTATTTTAACTTTATTTTAGAAATAATTTCAAAAACCACAAATATCTTCGCTTGAATGTTTCTATTTTTATTTTCGCCGCACTTTCTCCTTTCATTATTTGTTTTCTTTTCTTTTGATTCTTTGAAACATAGAAGAACCGCTAACACTCACGTGAACATACCGTTAAATCTTCTATCGCCTCCCGTTATTGTGGACTCGACCCGTTTAGCTTTTATGCTATAGGGGAAGTATCGAGGAAGCCAAAGCGCGCGCGCATACGCACTCTTTAATTTCTGATTTCAATATGACATATTGTGTGTACGGTTTCACCCCGATCAATGTGCCATCGGCTAGACTTTGACCATCGATCTCGAGGGACAATCTCTTGAGCTCTTAGACTACGTAGTCCAAGGTTGACTTGATAGCGTTGTCCCTCCATTCAGCAGTGTCCATCCTTGTTAAAAGACTTTGCAATCTATTGTCATCTTCTGCTATCGCCGGAAAGAATCTCCGAAATCATGAAGAATAAATGTACCATGATGTTGAATATTTCTCATGGTTGGTAATATTACCAAAGCTTGTCATGCACAACTCCTTTGTACTCTTCCAATGATGGTTTTATCTTCTCCGAAATTTCAGCAGTTGGGGAAACTTCTAAAATAAGGCTTTCCTTTATTTATTTTTTTTATTCCATAAAGTCCTCGCCTCGGTTGCATATGGATATGAACTTAGGCTTCTCTTCTTCTGTAAGTTTTGGGGCAGGTGGAATTGGCCTTTGAGAATTATAAATTCATTGAATTATTTTGAAGGTCATAGAACTATCATAATTTCCAAAGGGGTTATTTATAAACCATAGAACTCTTATAATTCTAAACAAACTCCACAAACGGTCACAGCCTCAGAATAAAGAAAATTTGAATTCAACTCGAACTGTAAACAGATGCAGAAAAAACCTGTCAGACCATTCATTAGTCGACTGGGCCAAGGTAATAGTGGACTAATACTATGTATTAGTTGACTAGGCCCAAATGCTTGTCAACTACTCTGGCAAAATTCGAGAACCCAACTCTATGTTGGCCAACTTAGTCGACCATATAATGTACAAGTCAACTAATCCATATGATTAGTCGGCTTTGCCCAGTATTAGTCGAGTGATAATGCGCACAGCTCCTTGTGCACGTCCGTTCTATAATCTCTGAAGTTTCACCTACCTTCATAACGTATTCTAGTACCAATCCTAAAAATGAATATACATGTATATAGACATATGGTACATTGTATCTGGATGTGTATGATTTCTTATTTTCCTCTTTATACTTGTATATATTCGTGTAATTGCTTGGTGAATAATTTGGTGAAATTTTCCTTCTCCAAATTATCAAAAACGAATTTATTTCCGGCGAGTTTTATTATCTTTATCTCTGGACTTTTATGATTTGTGATCACCCGTTTTTTTTTTTTTTTCTTTTACATGAAAACCGGAAGTTATATGCTTATCAAACTAGAGGACTGAGTCACAGGCACACCTAGAGCTAAAGATATAACAATTTGGATATTCTTTTAACTCTTGGTATTGAATTAAATTCTGAAATATAGAAGGTGGAAGGAGGTGTAATTACTTCCCTCAAACACAGTTCACTTGCTGAGTTTTGCAGGATAAGCTTACCTGGCTCACCAGTGATATATGATATGAGCTTACTTTCGAGTATTGCTTTCCTTGCAACCAATCAAATAATATGCTGTTACTTGCTTTGCAATAAGATCCAAATTATTGCCAAAAAGAATCACCGAATTCTTCTGAAATATTTATACATAGATAAGATTCACTCTTTTTCTTGAGAAAGAAATCGGATTAGCTTTTCTAAGCGGGTGACTAGAAGAATTTTCATCTGACATACTTTTCTTCAAGTATTGCGTCCAACCAAACAAATCCGAACTGAAAGTACCATATTCTTTACTTTTATTCAGAATGACCGAAACCTAACCAAGAGCACCATATTCTTGAATTTTAAGACCCAAGCTAACTGAAAGTTTCCAAATTGCACAATTATCACATTTTGTATTTCGCTTCAGTCTCTTTTAGCTGTGATCTATATATCCTTGTCCATGTGTCAAACAAAACTGTCAATTAGACGCAGCCAGCAAGTGCCTTTGTATTTAGAGTTGTAAGAAAGATATATGGTATTGCGGCAATTTTTCTATAGTGTCACAATAGACAGTCATGATTTTACTTTTTCAGTTTAACGGCAATTAAATGATAATCGCTACATATGTCTATTGGCGACAGCTATGTATTGCTTAGGTAGAATTAGGTGCTAATATCCATTTTTGTTGTAGTGCTATGTGAAACGGATTGGCATACGAGCATCACCCTAGGGTTTCAACTTTCAAATTGTATAGTCCACTAGCATGCTGATCAACAAGAATCCTGTGCCGCCCCTCCTTTTGAAGGGAAGGAAGTGGTTTTAATTTATCTTCTCACTATATATAGGAATCAGATTCTTTTCTTCATTAGATTACAGTCTCAGAAACCAGCATATTCCCATCCTATAAGAAATTAAACTACCACCAAACTCTTTGTATGTATAAATATAGTCCATTAGGTATTGAAATCAACCAGCTTCATTCCTTATCAGATAATAAACCTGTCATGAGAGAAATCTCGAGGAAAGAGTTTCTGGAGCTCTTAGACCATGTGGATGCTAACAACGATTGCTTGCTCGACCAGAAGGAGCTGAAAAGGCTCTTCGTCAGCTCGGCCTCCACTTCACTGCTTTCCGAGCATGGAGGGCACGCAGGCTGTCAGATCACGACGAGAACCATTACATTGATGGTACAGTTGAGCGCAAAGCGCTCATTGATGTCCTAAAACGGTGGGGAGTTGTTGTCCGCGATTCTTAGGCCGTTTAAAGTTTGTTGTTTCTATGTTCTGATTTGAAAAGATAAAGAGTCCTCATGAGATGCCAATGTTTAGAATAAGTGTGTTTGTGTGTCAACTTTTCTTAATGTATGCAATTAGTTTTTCAAGATAGTGCATTGTTTTGAGTAGAGTCCACTTATATATGCCTGGCAGTCAGCTCTTACATGCTTCTTAGAGAATTCGAAACGTCATATTTATCTCTTGAATGGTCTTTTTATTATGCTGATCTTGGAAGGGAGAAATCTGATATTTCAAATTGTGTAACTTATCAAATTTACTCCATTCATTGTACATCACCTTATCACAAAGTACCGCTTCTGATGCAATTGAAGAGAAGACTTTTTCAAACCATACAATTTTGTTATTTTGACTCTGAACCCTTTTCGCTTACTCTAATCAAGATATCTTCCTCAAGCTCACCATGATAAAAGAAGTTCTTATATTAAGGCATGACGAGTAGCATATTAAAAGACCCATTATTCACTAATGTTAAAATAAATATTATCCTAAACCTTCTTCACAGCTTAAGCGCTTTAATCCAGTGACATTTAAAATGGTACGAGCGCAACTCAAATTCAATTTTCATCTTTGCTTATTTAAAATAGATTAAAAAGACATTGTTGCCTAAAAACTCTGGTTAATAAGGGCATAGTTGCAAGGACTTTAAAAGCCATAAAAAATATTCTGTTTAAATTCTCACTGGGCACACATTTAAAAGTAGATTAAAAATTAAATTATCATCACACAAAAGTCAAGATTCAGCTAATAAAAATATTCCAATGAACTTTATTGTTTTTATTAAGTTGTTATCTTATCCCTTTTAGGCATGAATGTGACTACCTTCACCTATATGTGTTGACAAATGAAGAGTTTAGGAATGAAGAGCAGCAATCAAAAGTCTGAAACAAAAGTTAATGCATAGTGCAGTCAACTGTTGGGATGTCTTGAATCCGAACCTCTGTTTATGTTTCAGCTACCTAGCTCTGAAGGAAGGCCAGCGCAGTGAGCAAAGTTGAGTGCGGATTAAGTTTTGGCTTTTATCTGACTTGTTGAGGGGTAATATTTGGGATTCTGTACTCGTAAATAATTCCAGACATATAGAATTAGTCTCTAGCTGTATTAGTTTCTAGCTGTCATGATGTAATCTTAATCTGTGAATTCTATCATTTGTGGGAGATGAGAGTTTTGAGATTGATGGATGACGCAGACTAGGAAACAAAACGACGCAAGTTATATATCGTTCTTGCACCAAAGAACCCTTAAAGAATCTTTCAGATAGGAAACGTACTTGAATTCATGAGCACAATACTCGAATCCACGAGCTATTTACTCGAATCCACAAGTAAAGGGTAGCAGCTCAAATCCACGAGCAATTGGAGAGATAAACTCAATTTTTATTGATCAACAGTTGAATTAAAAGATGAATTCCAAAATAAAGAATACAATTTTTTTTATCGGCTTACAAAAGAGTCCTAATCTATCTAGAAAACCTACACAAATTACAATTCAAAATAAAAAAAGATAAAATCAATCGGAATCCAAATTAGATCAAAAACAAAATCCTAAATAGAATGAGAAATCAGCAGATACAATGCTGCCGGTCGATCGTGTAGTCAACCGCTAGGTCTTCTCTGCATTGCCGGTCGACTGGGCTGTCGACCGGATGAGATACTCAACTCTCTGGTCTTTTAGTGTCTTATGCACGGTCGATCGGGTGGTTGACCGGGTGGCTGAGTCTTCGTCTTCTGTTTCTGGTCGGTCAACTGCCAGGCAGTTGACTGACATCCTGTGCTTTTCTCTGTTCGTCCTCTGTTGTCAGGCGGTTGACCGCTGTATTCAGCCGTCTTTCTCTGTCGATCAGGTGATCGACCGAGAATTGTGTCTGATCCCTTATTGAACCTGGATTTCTGGCTCTGCCTTCCTACATCAGTCCTTTTCTCTTCAAAAGAACTCGTCCTCGAGTTCCAAACAATCGAACAATGAACGATGTAATCTTGAGCAAACACGGCGTGAGGGAAAGTGATTGGTTGGTGCATCTCCATTATCCAGCCATACATATACATTATGCTCACATAATTCATTGGTTCACTTTCATGAAGAAAATCTTCCAAAGTACGATTGGAGATGGAATTTAGCATACCTTGCAGAACACGTTGCCCTTACGTGCTGATAATAGGTGATGCGAACTTGAAGAATTTAAAGCTTTCTTCTCTAGCACTCTCCTTCCGCATGAAAGAATCTTCAAATCATAAAGAATAAACGTACCATGATGTTGAATATCTCTCATGGGTGATAATACTTTCAAAAGCTTGTCGTGCACAACTCCTTTGTTCTCTTTCTATGATGGTTCTATCTTCATGGGAATTTCAGCGGCCGGAGAAAGTTCTTCTAAAATAATGCTTTGCTTTATTTTTTTGATTGTATAATGTACTCGCATATGGATATGAACTTAGGCTACTCTTCTTCTGTAAGCTTTGGGGCAGGTGAAACTAGCCTCATGGCAACTCTTCTATCCTTTCAAGGGAACACATATATGTTCTTTTTACTTCTGTGGATAGTATAAACATCGTATTGCTATGGTCTCTCCAAGAGAACATGACATGTGTCCATGTCAACCACCATGTCAACCACATCACAAAGAATAGTATCTTGATAATATTTGCCAATTGAAATAGGAACACAGTATAGATCTTTTACCTTAATGGAGGAGTCCTTTTAGATAGTCCAACCATTAGTATGAGAATTAGGGTATGGTTCTGTCTCTAGCATTAGATAGTCCACAAGTGCTTTAGAAACAATATCTTCGTAGCTTCTATTGTCAATGATGAGGTTGCATACCTTACTCTTGACGGAACACCTTGAATAAAAGATTTGATGTTACTGTGTGGTATTGGGGAATTTCAGGTCGTACTGCAATCTCTAAACAACACAAATTGCAGACTCGTTGATGGTTATAAGGGTGTATAGTAGAGGTAGTAGAGGAAAATTATTTGATGGATGAGATGGTGGTGGTTGCTACGGTGATGCCTGGGTGAAGGTGGCAGAGGAATATTAGTTAATGGGTGATAGTTGTTGTGGTGGATGCACGGGTGGAGGTGATGGTGAAAGATTAATTGATGAACGATCACGTCCGCTTTCTTACATATGATTAGTCTCTAAATTTGCATATTTAATACCACATCTTCACATTTATTCTATATAAAATTCTATTAATAATAGTTTTCTTGTGTGTTTCTAGGTCCATGACATGAATGAAGAAGAGGCCCAATAATCCTGTTTATTTGGTGATTTTTAGAGCCTAGATATGGCTATTAACTTTGAAAGCTAGATCTGTCAAAACTGGGAGTAGATATCAAAGAACCGACAGGTTATACAAGTACTAGCGTGCAGTTCCAGACTACATGCTCCACTGCTAGCCGTGCGGCCAAGAAAATGTCGAGTTTCCACTACAAAATCTGCGAAAAAGCCGCATTATGGTCGAGCCGCGCGTCGATTTTTGATGCGTGGCCTCGTCTCACCATCCATAGTCCCATTATTCTATAAATAGGGCAGTGTTGAGCAGATTTCAGAGGAGAACTTGTAGTATATTTATCTCCTCTTTGTGTAATTTAGTTGTTCTTCTTCTTTTCTTTTGTATTTCTTTTCTTTTTTAGATTATGTAATAGGAAAGAGAGGGATTCATAGGGCAGAAGAGAAAGTACATGTAATGAAAGGTGACACTCTATAAAAAGTTCTTCCTTTATCTCTATTTGTTTCTTCTCTAACTTCTTACATGTTTAGCTAATTTTTCTCTCTTGGTAACTAACTACTAACCACTAGCTTGCTAACTCCTTACTTGATAATCCACATGAATCTAATAGCCTCTACTTGGTCTTGCTCTTGCAAGAGCTATTGATGGCTTATAATGATGGATTCTAACATTTAAACATTTGACTCTCTAACAAGTTAATATTACTTTATGCCATACATTCTCTAGTGTAGTTTTGATGGTTTAATTGTACTTGCACTTATTTATTTGAGTTTGAATGTGATGAGCGATCTTATGGGTCATACTTTGAAAAGCTCTTGAACCAAGGATTAGTGATGACTAAGGATACTGTTGGCCCAAGGTTACAATCATCCGGTTTTAGAGTTTTGATGATCACAAAACATATATAGTTATTTGTACTAATCAAGTTTAAGTGTTTAAGATTATTTCAAGGTTCTAAGGATTCAAGAAGTTTCTTCCCCTAAAGGAAGGTGGTGTTGACTCAAGATGACTCAAATATGAGATCAAGAATTCAAATAACTCAACGATGCAAATGGAAAAGCCCGAGTTGATGTTCTAGTAGTCACCTAGACCCTTATAAGATTTTAGTATATTAAAGAGTAAGGATATGATAGAAGTGCTCAAGAAGTTACACACACAAAAATACACTTTTCAAAAATACAAGTTTTGGGTAGTGTTAGTTTTGTTGCATGTTTGGTATTAATACATGTCTCATAATTTTTTAAATTTTTATATCAAGTTTAGAACATGTATTTTATCTCCTATACTATGTTACACAACCCTAAACCAATTCAAAATATTTTAAAAATATTTCTAAGTTCAAAAATCTGTTTAAATTCCATTTCAGGCCATAACAGTCGACCAGCCGGTCGACCGTAATTGTTTCGGCCTAAACGGTCGACCGATCGGTCGACTGAGCCTTTTGGCCATGGGCGTGCACGTCTGTGCACGTTTGCCAGTCGATCGGGTCGGTCAACCATCAACCCCTGCGGTCGACCAATCGGTCGACCGACTGCATAGGCCTCACTCTCTGTTTGTGCCGGTCAACCAGCCTGGCCGACTGGCAGTTCAAAATTTTCTTTTCAAAATGACCTGCGGTCGACCGGAGCCAATGGCTATAATTTTAGTGACGTGCCGGTCGACCGGCAGACATCCAGACTGGCACAACGGCTCTATTTTGGATCTGTTTTGTTTTTTATGGATTCCAACGGCTATTTTTATTTTCAAGATGTTAAACTCACCCCTAATGACCTAGTATCACTTATGAATGGTATTTATCCTTTGCCTATAAATAGAGGTCATAGGTCTTTGGTTTTCTACAAGAAAAATATCCAAGTTTCAAGAATTTTCAAGAAAAGAAGTGTTTCATTGCTTTCCATTTCTAAGTTCCTCTTTTTCAAAAGCTTTTCAGTTGGTTTTAAGTCTTTAAAATCTTTTACTACTGAAATTTTTCTCTCACTTTACTTCTTGAGCCCTAAAATCATACTCCATTCTATAAGAAGTTGTAAGAGAGTGTTTGTGGTCTTCCTAGATTACCAAGTGATTTGTATTCCTTTGAATTGTGGTTCCTCTTGTGTGGAGGATAGTATTGTTGGAGTTGGGTACTCCGGTCTTGTGTAGACCAAGTTGTAATCCCTTGGGTGTAAGGTTCCTATGATAAATTTTCTTTGTGGATTTAGTGGAAATCCTTTATAGTAGTGAAGGCGGGGACGTAGAGCAGTGGCTCGAATCTCGAAATAAATTCTCTTGTGTTTGCGATTTATTTCTTCTTGCTCTTTATTGTTTTACATTCTTATACTTGTGATACTATTTGTCTTGTTTTCAATATTGCATTCATTTCATCTTCTTGCATTTTTGGTTTATATTTATATCAATAAGGAAGCAATTAAGCACCTCAACTCATCATCTAGAGGAATCAAAGAGGAGAAGTTTTAGAGCCCTTCACCGGGAATTCAACTTCAATTTCTTGTTTTGAGTGACAGCTTACATCATACATCTTAACTAATTTTTAAAAGTATATTTGATTAGCATAACACCTGTTCTCCCCCCTCTAGGTGTTTTTCAGATACATGTGTGGCAACTATCAATAAGAGGTTAGCATGGCTAGTGGAGCCATTAGTAGTTAGTAGTTATGAGTTTTCTTCCATTTTTACTTTATTTTTTAAATAATTTCAAAAATCACAAATACCTTCTCTTGAATGTTTCTATTTTTGTTATCACCGTACTCTTCTCCTTTCATTATTTGTTTTCTTTTCTTTTGATTCTTTGAAACATAAAAGAACTATTCACACTCACGTGAACATACCGTTAAAGCTTCTATACCTCTCATCCTTGTGGATTCAACCCGTTTAGCCTCTATGCTATAATGGAAGTATCGAGGAAGGCAAGCCACACACACTTTAATTTCTGATTTCATAATGCCACATTTTTGTGCACGGTTTCCTCTGATCAAATTTTAGACAAAAATGTGAAATCAATCCGTTGCCCAGGGATGGGAACAGTTTGATTTCACGTTTTTGTTAACTTTTCTTCTTTGTTTCTAGGTACAGGTAAAAATTTCAAATCTAAGCACTGCAAAGGTAACTTTCCCTTGTAGCTCCCTGCTCTTGAAAGCAGGGATGCTGGTTCCAGAAGTTTGCCTCGACCAGGGCCTATTTGTCACGGAAACGCGGCACAATTCTGGGCATTGGTCTCCAATTTTTGGAGGGTATTTTGTATTTTCATATATCTGTTTATTCTGTTGCTAGTTTCTATTTATATTATTACCTATACACTGTAATAATTTAAGAACTAAAATATGGTAATTGAATATTTTAAAACGGTTTAGACGTTTGCATCTAAGCACGTATCAATTTTTATTCTAATATATTGTATTTTGTTCCTCTGTTGTTGTGATCTGGATTGAGGTGTACACATCACATTGCATATAGTTAGGACAAACATGTGGGTGATTTACTCGCTTTGTGTGTTCATTCTTCTTTATATTGCTCACTTGCACGAATTGAAAATTAAGGGCAAAACACAGCATAAGATAAGGTGGGAAAGTCATCACCCTCCCTTAGCCCAAAAATCACCTCCCCACTTACACAATCCTATCCTAAATAAAACTTTCTAGATGTTTGCCCCTAGGGGCATTCTGATTCATTTAGGAGATTGATCTAAGAGAAAAGTTGTTAGAGTTAGACTCTTGTCAAATCGGTGTCAAAAGTTAGAGATTGAGAGGCGAAATCTTAAATAACAGTGATTTGGTATAATTAGGCCCGTTGCTTGGCACAGATACCTCCCACTGGTCTTGCCCCTACTTGGCCAATTAACTTGTAGTCAGATTGCTGCAATATACCCCCTGTGGTGTCTAACCAGTTAGGAGTCGACTAGGTATAGGTCAACCCTAGTGTAGGCTTGTTTTTGTACATTTTCTTTGTTTGTTTGTGTTTTTTTATTGTAATTATTGAGATAAAATGGAATAGAACCAAAAATTTTCAACCAAATGAATCCATTTTTCACCTCGATATCATTTGACTCAGATAACTCCAACCCGGCTATGTACAATATGAACCAATAATATAGGCTAGATTGGGTTTATCCGGTTCATTATGACCCATAGCCCCAATCTTATGACCATAATTTTCTAAATAATTTTCACTCTTCACAGAGTCAATGGTGATTCACCTCCCCCGAGTCAAATTTTCAGCCATCTTGTCCATAATTTTTATAATATTCATTCTCCGATTTTGATTCATATACTCCTTTTTCTGTTCCACCAACTGAAAAAATATCCAATTTGAAAAAAAGTATGGAAGCCATGCTTGAGTCCCAACAACAAATTCAAAATTTGCTCAATTTACAATCTTTCTCACATCAAACTTCATATACTTCTTTTCTAGAACATCCAATTGAAGAAAAATCTGAGTTAGAAAAGAGTATGAAAGTATTTCATGAAACTGAGCAACAATTTCAAAACATGTTGGACTCATCATTTCAACCAAATGTTTAAGAGTCATACTTATCTTTTTCAGTCTCACCAATTTAAAATGAACAACCATCAGTCCTGGAATTGAGTATGAAACTCTTGCGTGAGTCTGAGCAACAAACTCAATATCTTATAGACTCACGATTTCACCTAATTTTTAAAACGAACTTCCATACGCACCCTTTCAAGAAGAACCGATTGCAAAGAGTATAAAAGACATGATTCAGACTCAAAAATCTGTCACCCGGCCTATCAGTATGTTAGACTCAATAATGCGCGAATTGATTAATGAGAGTGAGAAAAGTCTTTTATCAACCTTTGAGAAATCCTTATATCCCTAACTCTATCGATTGGACCCAAGAATCATGTTATTTTGAAAACCAAGATTCAATTTCAGCACACCCATTTGAATTTGACCAAACTTCAAGTTTTGAAAATCCCAATGACATTTTGGCATGTTATCCCTTTCCTGAAATTGAACTTGAACATGAATGTGATCCTAGACCTCAAGTTGGCAATTTCATGTCACTTTTTGATTCAATAATGACTTCAATATCTTTACCATATTTTTTTTCCATATTCCAAAGTTAATATTAAATCTTGTACCAGTACATCGTGAAATTGAATCACCAATATCATATGACACACTTCAATGATGGGGAAAGTATGTGAACATCAATTCTTTGGTTTGGACCCTATTTTTGAACCAATTTCAACTCTCACTTTTTAATCTCGACTTGATCTAAGTCACATTCCTGAGTCAGTTTTGTTCCTGTTCCGTTTGAGCCCAAATCAACCATCTTCCACAATCACGCTTCATTTTGGACAAAAGTGTTGAACAAAATGACTCAAGAATTATTTTTGAAAATTGAAAATTGTATGGGGATAGTTTTTAGATAAGACATTCACTTAATCATTCTTTTAATAGGTTGTACTTGAGAGATCACTGGTGGGTTCCTGCGAATTTCACGATCTATGAATTGGGCTGCATTTTATGGACCAATCAGACTATCACCGGAACCATCACCCTGAGGTAATATTTCCTTCCCTATTTGATTCATGCATATAAACATTCACGATGTATTGAGGATAATGCAAGTGATAAGTGTGGGGGAGGGTTTACTAATATAGTTGGTTTTAAATTTTCTGTCTTTTACGCTTCTTTTTAGGAAATTTTCAGCTTTCTTTTCTTTTGTATAGAAACCCTTTGCTTTTCTTTTTATAAAACTTTTTGAATTAAGAGAAATACTTTTTAAGAAATTTAAAATTATCTTAGAAATTAAGAAGACCTAAAATTATGAATTCTTTAATCGAGTCAAAATAATAGATCTCGTTTAAATTTTATAATAAGAAAGTAAAATTGAAAAGATAATTTGATCTTGAATTTTTTGCCTTAGATATATACATTTCACACTTACACAATTTTTGAGATTGAAACAAAGACTGAATAAATCAAAAAATAAAAATAATAAATAAAAACTACTTATTAAAGCTGGGTAATTATGCCTCTGGAAGCATAATTATTCACGCTTCAAACGGTGGACAAAAAAAATAAAATAATCTCTTTTAATTTTATGGTCTTGTTTACTCAAGTCTTTAAGCCCGAGAGATATTTTCTCATCTGGTACCCTAAAATCATATGGTTTGAAAGTCAATGGCTAAAGGCTAATTACCGGGTAAATTAGAAAGCCTAAGAAAACTAAGGGGAGAAGAAAAAAATTTATATACATATATGACAGGAAAGTTAAAATTGATATCCCAAAAATCTTCACTGTTCACAAAGTGCATACTATCTAAGAGTGAAAGATCAAAGAATCAACTCAATTTCAAAATCCTTACCTTTAATTTATAACAAGTATTTGCATCTAGATTTAGTTTAAAGAAGAATAATTTCTGGTTAACTTATGACCTTGGATCCCTTAAATTTTCGCAAAAATATTTTAACACTTTTCTCTATTTCAAAATGCGTTTTCAAAATACTAACATTTAATTTCTTTCTTTATGGATTTTGTGGTTGTAATCCGCTGAAAACCCTCAGGAAACAAAACTCCTCCTCTAGGGGAACCTAGAGGTTTAATGGCTTGTTACACCACTGTAACGCCCCGATCCCAATGATACGGAGACGTTATGGCGACGCACATACGCAAGGCGGAAACACGCTCACGCGTACGCTAAGCCTCAGTACAGTACATAACCTTCATAAAGACATGGGTCCCAGCATGAAATAAGTACAAAAATACCTGCAGGAAGATGTTAGTGATCATAACAGATAGGAAAAAGAGGGACAAATAAGATAACAGAAATAAGTCACCAAGATACCTATGAATAGGCCCGGTGAGGGATCTCCTATGTAACTCCAATGCACTCTCTGATACTATGGTACCTCGGATCTCCAATCTGGGCACGCAAACCCAGGGTCGTCAGAAAGCGACCTAGTGAGTGGTAAAATGAAGGAGGTAGTAATATATACTATAGTACTACAAGATGGTGTGTACCATATAATAAGCATATCATAAGCAGTAGAAATATATAAACATGTAAGCGTACATGTTATCGTTTAATATCATCACTACCTAACCGGTTATCATCAGGTCATGTCTCTAATCGTATCCAGGTTATATATAATATATAATGTTATCTAGTGGTGACGAGTGTACATACTAGTGGTGATGAAATAGCAGTGAACATCCAGATGTGCATATGCTACATAACCATAATGATGTATGCAAGGTATACAGAAAATAGAATATATGCACATATGCATGAATAGTATGCTACTACAGAAAGTGTAATATGTATCGGGTAAAGTAACAAATAAACATGTAACATGATATCGGATAAATGATCAGGTACAATAACAAGTACAACTAAACATGTATCAGGCAAGGAACAGTAACAAGTAGTAAGCATGTATCAGGCAAGTCATGTTATTTATACAATAGTAGCAATCAGTACCACCTGGTATTACAATCAATCTCTTCCAGTGTCCCATACCACTGGCAGTTCATACTGGAGCCCGCACTCCAGTCGAACCCATCCGGACATGGCATATGGGTACCATTGTCCAAACGAGAGAGTGACCAAATAACAAGTGTTCCCGACGTCACTATTGTGTATACTGTTTTATTATGTTAATTGGAAACCCAATAGTCAAGGAGATCTAGTCAGGTGGGTGTACCCCGTGCATACCCGGGATCACGGCCTTAAACAGACCCCTGGCTGCTGAGACCAGGGCTAGCCCGCTAAGGCTGTAACATGTAACAGGAACTCAATGAGCTAAAACAATAAACAGGAGCTCATGAGCTATAACAGACGGTAGCCAGCACTACCCCGTCCCCTGCAGTGGGACAAACAATGGATCCAGACATCTACCCGACAAGATCTAGTCAACCGTCAAGTCTCCCCCATACCCAAGTTCTCTTTATGATATGATATGTCAAGTATACAATGTCACAAGAACCAATACAATACATGATATAGGTAACATGATAACTGGACCAGAGCTCTGTTGATAGCATAGAACAATATCACGGGAATCAGGAATAATATAACATGATCAGGATAACATGAACAATATACCAGGAAACGGGAATAATAGATGTGGGATCCCTACATATCGCATATCAACGGCTCTCATGTCCAGTATCGGGAACATCCATATAAGTAACGGGAACATGTATCCAGTAACGGGATTAACAATATCAATAACGGGAAACAAGCATATAACATGTATCCGATAACATGGAACAATAATACAGGTAATTGAAATGGGGAGCCATATGACAAGAATAAAGAAATCATACATGCATGTGTAACAGTGATATGCCGAGAATCCATAGCATGATAAGAATAATAATATGAAATGTGGTAGTCATATAGGTGTAGCAATAATCCGTGTAATCTATCTGTGTCATAACAGTGGTCCGTGTAGCATAGCATATCATGGCTAGTGAACTACCGTAGCCGTGTAAAGATGCTACCAGTGCATGAAATAACGGTATCTAGCATGCATGTCTAGTGACCGTGTAGTGTCATAGCGTATCTGTGGATCAGTATGTATATCACGTGACTGTGATACAATACATGTCATAAGAGTGAACAAGCAGATAATGATATAGTGGTCCGATGATTACTTCCTTGTCTTTATTTTATATCAGGACATATCTAACCAGATTCTATGTTATTCCTATTACAGTAACTGTCCGATCATGACCGGTGAGTAATTGATGATTACTGTATTTTATCCAGAATCAGGATATATCAATCAATGTCACTACACATGATAAAATATAATTTATAAAAAAACACTCACAAACTTGTTGTAGGAAGGTAGGTCTCGCTCCCACGGTCGCAACGGATCCAGAATCGTTCAAATCGGAATCCGGATGCTCCCGATATCGCCCGAACGCTAAAAATAATAAAATGGGATTAAATATGTAATAATAATATTAAATGCAAATAATAAATAGTAGAAGGGGGTTTTCTGCAAATTACCTGTAATGGGTTTGGATGTGGGTCGGGTTTGGATCCAATACCCAAACCTATCACTTAAAAGAAATGGGTAATGGGCTAACGAGTGTAATGGGTTTAGGGCTTATTGGGTTTCAAATAAACCCAAACGGGTTATTGGGTTGGGCTTATTGGGTAACGAGTTTCCAATCAACCAATAGGAGTATAATGGGTTCGGGTGTGAACCCGAACCCAACAACACACACACACTCACATCCACACACACACACAGCACACTCACTTACACTCACACGCACCCACCCACACAACACACACTCACACTCACACACCACACACCACACACACAGCACACACACCAAACACACACAACACACACACTCTCTCTCACACACATACTCACACAGCTGCACACACCCACACACAACAACACACACACACGTAACACACAACGCCACACCACAACACAAAACACACACACTCACACACACTCATCAACAGCAGCAGCAGCATAGGTGCTGCTGCTGTTGCGCACCCATGGCCGGCCAGCGCTGCTGGCCGGCGGCGGAGAAGCCCGCCGGCGGCGGGCCTGGCCGCCGGCGGTGGGTCTGGCCGGTGGAGTGAGAGAGAGAGAGAGAGTGAGAGAGTGAGGGTGTGAGGGAGAGAACAGAGAAAAGAAGGGCTTGGCCTGGGGGTGGCGGCCAGCGACGGCGGCTGCGGCGGCCGGCCGGGGGCCGCGCTTGCGGCGCGCGACCAGGAGGAGCACGGCGGGGGCGCGCCGGCCACCGGCCGTGGGTGCGGGTCTCGTCCAAGAGAGAGAAAGAGATGGGAGATGAGAGAAATTGGGAGGAGAGAGAGAAGATTTTGTGGAGAGAGAGTTTTTAGAGAGAGTGTGGGAGATTGCAGTTAGAGGGGAGAGAGAGAAATTGGATTTTAAAGGAGGGGGAAAACATTTGGTCAATGGCGGTGGAAGAGAAGAGTGTGGAAGAAGGAAGAAAGAAAAAGAAAAGAAAAGAATTTAAAAAATTAAAATAATATTATTTATTTAGCCCAAATTTTGACTAGTCCCGAACGGTACCCAAAAATTCCAGAAAATTCTGAAAAATCTAAAATATTAGAAAATGATTTTTGAGACTGAAATCAACTCAATCGGATTACTACGGAGATCAAATCAATTTTTGTACGTCGTATCGCGTACCGATACTGTGATACGTACACCGGGGATCAGGAGGTTACAACCACTCAGTGCAATTGATTCTCCTGCAAAAGTAGTGTAATAATTTTCTTAGTTAGTTTTTCTTCTTTACTCGTGACGAGCAAAAGATAAGTGTGGGGTGTGATTAGTCTCTAAATTTGCATATTTCATACCACATCTTCACATTTATTCTATATAAAATTCTGTTAATAATAATTTTCTTGTATGTTTATAGGTCCATGGCATGAAATGATGAAGAAACCCAAAAATCACATTTATTTGGTGATTTTTATAGCCTAAATATAGCTATTGACTTTGGAAGGTAGATCTGTCAAAACTGCGAATAGATATCAAAGAACTGACAGGTTGTACAAGTACTAGCGTGCAGTACCAGACTGCACGCTCCGTCGCTGGCTGCACGGCCAAGAAAATGTCGAGTTTCCACCGCAAAAGCCATAGAAACATCGCATTATGGTCGAGCCAAGCATCGATTTTCAAAACGTGGCCTCGTCTCACCATCCAGAGCCCCTTGTATTCTATAAATAGGGCAGTGTTGAGCAGATTTCAGTGAAGGGCTTGTAGTGTAGTTTTCTCCCCTTTGTGTAGTTTAGTTGTCTTCTTCTTTCTTTTGTTTTTCTTTTCTTTTTTAGATCATGTAATAGGGAAGAGAGTGATTCATAGAATAGAAGAGAAAGTTCTTGTAATGGAGGGTGACACTTTATGAAATATTCTTACTTTATCTCTATTTGTTTTTTCTAACTTCTTACATGTCCCGCTAATTTTTCTCTCATGACAACTAACTACTAACCACTAACTTGCTAACTTCTTACTTGATAATCCACATGAATCTAATAACTTCTACTTGGCCTTGCTCTTGCAAGAGCCATTGATGGCTCTTGATGATGGATTCTAATACTCTAACATCTAACTCTCTAACAAGCTAACATTACTTTATTCAATGCTTTCTCTAGTGTAGTTTTGATGGTTTAATTATACCTTGAACTTGTTTATTTAAGTTTTGTTGTGATGAGTGACCTTATAGGTCATGCTTTGAAAAGATCTAGATCCAAGGACTAGTGATGACCAAGGATACATGTGTGGCAACTATCACTAAGAGGTTAGCATGATTAGTGGAGCCATTAGTAGTTAGTAGCTATAAGTTTTCTTCTATTTTAACTTTATTTTAGAAATAATTTCAAAAACCACAAATATCTTCGCTTGAATGTTTCTATTTTTATTTTCGCCGCACTTTTCTCCTTTCATTATTTGTTTTCTTTTCTTTTGATTCTTTGAAACATAGAAGAACCGCTAACACTCACGTGAACATACCGTTAAATCTTCTATCGCCTCCCGTTATTGTGGACTCGACCCGTTTAGCTTTTATGCTATAGGGGAAGTATCGAGGAAGCCAAAGCGCGCGCGCGCACACACACTCTTTAATTTCTGATTTCAATATGACATATTGTGTGTACGGTTTCACCCCGATCAATGTGCCATCGGCAAGACTTTGACCATCGATCTCGAGGGACAATCTCTTGAGCTCTTAGACTACGCAGTCCAAGGTTGACTTGATAGCGTTGTTCCTCCATTCAGCAGTGCCCATCCTTGTTAAAAGACTTTGCAATCTATTGTCATCTTCTGCCATCGTCGGAAAGAATCTCCGAAATCATGAAGAATAAACGTACCATGATGTTGAATATTTCTCATGGTTGGTAATATTACCAAAGCTTGTCATGCACAACTCCTTTGTACTCTTCCAATGATGGTTTTATCTTCTCCGAAATTTCAGCAGTTGGGGAAACTTCTAAAATAAGGCTTTCCTTTATTTATTTTTTTTATTCCATAAAGTCCTCGCCTCGGTTGCATATGGATATGAACTTAGGCTTCTCTTCTTCTGTAAGTTTTGAGGCAGGTGGAATTGGCCTTTGAGAATTATAAATTCATTGAATTATTTTGAAGGTCATAGAACTATCATAATTTCCAAAGGGGTTATTTATAAACCATAGAACTCTCATAATTCTAAACAAACTCCACAAACGGTCACAGCCTCAGAATAAAGAAAATTTGAATTCAACTCGAACTGTAAACATATGCAGAAAAAACCTGTCAGACCATTCATTAGTCGACTGGGCCAAGGTAATAGTGGACTAATACTATGTATTAGTTGACTAGGCCCAAATGCTTGTCAACTACTCTGGCAAAATTCGAGAACCCAACTCTATGTTGGCCAACTTAGTCGACCATATAATGTACAAGTCAACTAATCCATATGATTAGTCGGCTTTGCCCAGTATTAGTCGAGTGATAATGCGCACAGCTCCTTGTGCACGTTCGTTCTACAATCTCTGAAGTTTCACCTACCTTCATAACGTATTCTAGTACCAATCCTAAAAATAAATATACATGTATATAGAAATGTGGTACACTGTATCTGGATGTGTATGGTTTCTTATTTTCCTCTTTATACTTGTATATAATCGTGTAATTGCTTGGTGAATAATTTGGTGAAATTTTCCTTCTCCAAATTATCAAAAACGAATTTATTTCCGGCGAGTTTTATTATCTTTATCTCTGGACTTTTATGATTTGTGATCACCCGTTTTTTTTTTTTTTTACTTGAAAACCGGAAGTTATATGCTTATCAAACTAGAGGACTGAGTCACAGGCACACCTAGAGCTAAAGATATAACAATTTGGATATTCTTTTAACTCTTGGTATTGAATTAAATTCTGAAATATAGAAGGTGGAAGGAGGTGAAATTACTTCCCTCAAACACAGTTCACTTGTTGAGTTTTGCCGGATAAGCTTACCTGGCTCACCAGTGATATATGATATGAACTTGTTTTCTAGGATTGCTTTCCTTGCAACCAATCAAATATTATGCTGTGACTTGCTTTGCAATAAGATCCAAATTATTGCCCAAAAAAATTACCGAATTCTTCTGAAATATTTATATATAGATAAGATTCACTCTTTTTCTTGAGAAAGAAATCGGATTAGCTTTTCTAAGCGGGCGACTAGAAGAATTTTCATCTGACATACTTTTCTTCGAGTATTGCGTCCAACCAAACAACACCGAACTGAAAGTACCATATTCTTTACTTTTATTCATAATGACCGAAACCTAACCAAGAGCACCATATTCTTGAATTTTAAGACCCAAGCTAACTGAAAGTTTCCAAATTGCACAATTATCACATTTTGTATTTCGCTTCAGTCTCTTTTAGTTGTGATCTATATATCCGTGTCCATGTGTCAAACAAAACTGTCAATTAGACACAGCCAGCAAGTGCCTTTGTATTTAGAGTTGTAATAAAGATATATGGTATTGATGGGGACATCTGAGCTTCACTTTTTATTATATTTCAGCGTATTTATAGTGTACTTCATTATGTATTTCAGTATGTATTTGAGATGTATCTTATCATGTAGTTGTGTGAAGAGATTAAGGCAGTTTTCTAAACTGAATTTGTAGTTGGTTCAGTTAGAAAACTGAATTGCATGGGGAATGGGTTCAGTTAGAACTGAACTGTAGTTTTAAAAGCCTCTCTTACATTGATGTAAAGGGATGGATGAATGAAATTGAATTCTGGCTCTCTTCCTATACCTATGTCCCTCCCTTGTCTTCCCTCTTCTTCTCTCCTGTGCTCTGGTTCTTTTCTAGTTCTGGTTTCTGATCGAGGCGAAACTAGCACTCAAAAACGTGTGTGTTATGAAATCAATGCAAAGCTCGTATGTGCTAATGTGCCCCCGATACTTCCGTTATAGCATTGGCTCAACGGGTCGAATCCACAGGGACGGGAGGCGATAGAAGCATTTACAGTCTCTATTCACGTCGTTTATGTTAACAGTTCTTCTTTGTTAAAGAATTAGAAAGAGAAAAGAAAAGAAAAGAAAAGGAAAACAAGCATGTGGTAGGTGGAGAAGGGGATGAAAACAAAAGAGAAGTGGTTTGAAAAACAAAATAAAGATGAAGATGAAACAAGGGTGAACTAAGAGGATGGTGAAAACATCAATAGAAAAATGAGAAAAAGAGTTTGAAAATAGTTTGTAAAGCAAAGTAAAATAAAACTCATGGCTACTAACTACTAATTGATCCACTAGCCATGCTAACCTCTTAGTGATAGTTGCCTCACATGGATCCTTGGCCATCACTAATCCTTGGCTTCAAGAGACGATACAAAGCATGGCAAATAAGATGGTTCATCACATTCAAACTTGCATCAAGAGCAAGCTAATACAAACATTAGATCATCAAACCATTAGAAGCAAGCATGAAATTAGAGAGAGTTAGCTTGGTTAGCAAGTAGCAAGTTAGATGTTAGAACCCATCATCATGAGCCATCAATGGCTCTTGCAAGAGCAAGGCCTTGTGAGGCTATTAGACTCATGTGGATTATCAAATAAGTGGTTAGATGGTTAGTGGTTAGTAGTTAGATTGCCATGAGAAGAAAAGAAGTTAGCCAAGCATCATGTAGAAGATGGAGAAGATTACATCGGAGAAGAAAGGAGGCACCTTTACATAGATTGTCACCATCTATTACATCAATCCCTCTATATCTCTCTCTGAATCTTTCAGCCCTACTACAAGATATAAAAACGAAATAACATAACAAAATACAAGAAATGAAGAACACCTACCTACACTACACTAAAACATAGAAACCCTAACCTAAAATCAAAAACTGCCTCGTTCTGGCCTCTGCAGGGGTTTATATAGGAAAAGATACCTTCTAGAAGACGAGACGGGGCCACGCGTCGAAAATCGACGCGTGGCTCCATCCAATTGCCGTGGAAACGTGGCAATTGCCGCGGATCCGCGGCAATACCAGGGACCGCGGCAATACCAGGGACTTAGGTCCCTGATTTTTTGCAGGTGGTCCCCGTCGCTTCGAGAATGTTCCTGGTATATCCCAATTATGATAATTTCGCCCGAATATTCGTCTGACGTGCGCAAGAATCTAGGTTCGACGTATCTTCTAGATGTTCCCTTGCTTGGCCTCCACGAAATCCGGAATTAATTACCCTAAAATGGCTTTAATTAAGCTCTTATTACTCCTTTGCCCTTGAACTCTTGATCTACCTGCAAGAGAGACCAAAACACGGTTTAGACCGACACTTTATTCATAAATTGATGGGGAAATGCGATATAATAATGCAGAATTGTAGACTAATTACACCCTCACACTTATCTTTTGCTCGTCCCGAGCAAAACAAGAAAAGAAAAACTATACTACAAATGTTATTACACCACTTCCGCGGGTGACGCGATTGCACTGAGCGTGTGCAACAAGCCGTTAAATCTCTAGGTTACCCATAGAGGAGGAGTGTTGTCTCCTGAGGGTTTTCAGCGGATTGCACCAACAAAATCCATAAAGAAAGAAGATAAATGTTAGTGTTTTGAAAACACATTTTGAAAGAGAGACAAGTTTTCAAAATATTTTTGCAAAAATATAAGCGATCTAAGGTCATAAGTCTACCAAAAATTATTCATCCTTAAACTTAGTTTCTATGTAAGATCTTGTCTTCAATTAAGATAAGAATTCAAAATTGGATTGAATATTTATCTTTCATAAAACCTAGATAATATGCACTTTGTGATAGTGAAATTTTTTAGGATTTCAACTCCAACCATCAAGCCATTTATTTTATATATATTTTTTCTTTTCTTCTTTTTTTCTTCCCTTAGTTTTCTTAGGCTTTCTAGTTCACCCATGTAGTGAGCCTATAACCGATGACTCTCAGACCAGTCGGTTTTAGGGCACCAGATGAGAAAATATCCCTCGGGTTTAAGGACTCGAGTAAACAAGGCCATAAAACTAAGGGGATTTATTTGTTTCTTTTGACCACCGTTAGGCGTGAATAATCATGCTTCTTGAGGCATAATTATCCAGCTTAATAAGTGATGTTTTATTCATATATATATATATATTTCTTTTTATTTATTTTTGTTATATGGTATTTTAGGTCTTTGTTTCATCCCAAAAATGTGTAAGTGTGAAGTGCAAATTATCTAAGGCAAAAAATTCAAGATAAAATTATCTCCCCAATCTTTTATACTTAGCCTATAATTTTAAACAAGATCCATTATTTTGACTAGGTTTAAGATGTCATAATTAAGGCTTCCTTAATTTCTAAGATCATCTTAATTTTCTTAAAAATAGATCAAAACTTTGTCTCTTATTTCAAAAAGTTTTAAAGAAAGAGAAAATTCCTTTACAAAATGGAAGATTTCTAAAAGTATCCTAAAAGAAGTGTAAAGAAAGAAAATCTAAAAACTCTACGTTAGTAAACCCTCCCCCACACTTATCTCATGCATTGTCCTCAATGCATCGTGATGTATGTATGAATGAAATAAATAGAGAGGGAAGGAAAAATCACCTCAAGGTGGTGGTTCCGGTGGTGGTCTGATTGGTCCACGAAATGCGGCCCAATCTAACTTGCATAGAATCCGGAGGAACCCACCAGAGACCTCTATAATACAACCCACTAGAATGATGTATATATGTATGATTTTTATTAAAAATTTTACCCTATCTAATTTTCAAAATTTCAAAATAATTTCAGAGTCAAATTTATCAAGACCCTTGTCCCAGAATGGAACGATTGATTTGGACTCAGGAAATATAGGAACTAATACCGACTCAGGAAAAAGACTTAAGTCAAGTAAAGGTTCGGGAGTCGAGATTGGTTCAGGAAGTGGGTCCAAATCAAGAAGTTGAAACTCAAGTTCACATTCATTTCCCCATGATGGAATGTGACTGTCTAAGATTGGTGATTCAAGTTCAAGAATGACAGCCATGGGAACCAAAACTGACTCTAAAATGTACTCAAATTGGGTAACATAACAGGAGTCAATAGTGATTCAGGAATTTCAACTGGATCACAAATTTGAGGATCAAAGTCACATTCCTCATTGAGTTCAATTTCATAAAAATGAGAACTTGCCAATTATCAATGAGACTTTCAAAAGTATGAAATTGGTCAAGTTCAATATGACCATCATAAAAGATTGGTGATTCAATTTCACAATGGATTGGTACAGGATCCAATACTGACTCGGGAAAAGGCCTGAATTCAGGTAAAAACACCTCAGTCAATATTGAATCAGGGAGTGAAATTGAATTACCAAGTGGAAGTTTAGAATCATATTCATGCTCAAGTTCAATTTCAAGAAAAGGATAACTTACCAAAATGTCAATGGGATTTGAAGTTTGAACAAGTTCAGATGGGTGTGCTGAAATTGAATCTTGGTCTCCAAAACAACATGATTCATTGGCTCTAACAGAATGGTTAGTGACATCAAAAATAGTCAAAGGATGAGAATGGAGAGTTTTGACCATCATATCAATGTCATGATTATGAGCAATTTGAGCTTGAGTCATGATTTCAAGCATCTTTTCGTAGTTAATTGGTCATCGTTTTGTTGCGACTGGGCCTGAAAAGATGAAGATTTGTTTTGAAAATTATGGTGAAATCGTGAGTCCATCAGATTTGATTGTCGTTCGGACTCACGCAAGAATTCCTTACTTGTTCCCCAGGTAGATGGTTGTTCATTATGAGAAGGTGGAACTGAGTAAGACTCTTGAAAATATTGTGGAATTTGAGAAGCCAACATTTTCTGACGTTGTCGCTCGGCCTCTTGTATATTGGCTTCTATACTCTTTTCTAACTCAGATTTTTCTTCAATTGGAGGTCCAGAAAAAGGAGTATAGGAAGCGAAATCGGGGAATGAGATTTGTAGACAAGGTGGATATGGTGGACAAGGAGGTTGAAAATTTAACTCGGGGGAGGTGAATCCCCATTGACTCTGTGAAGAGTTGAAATTATTTTGGAAATTATAGTTAAAAGAATGAGGGCATGGGTTGTATTGATTCCAACCCGGTGTATTTGGTTGGTTCATATTGTAAAAAGCCGGGTTGGAATTATCCGAATCGAATGGGGTCGGTGTGAAATATGGATTCATATTAGGATTGAAAGAATTGTTATTGTTGAATTCCATTTCACAAACAATCACAAACAAAAAATAAAAATCAAACAACAAACAAAAAGAAAGAAAATCAAAACCAAGCCTATATAAGGTTGACCTAGACCTAGACGACTCCTAACTGGTCGATTACCCGGGGGAGGTTGTTGCTTGAATCCGACCACAAGCTAATCGGCCAGGTAGGGGCAAAATACGGTGGGAGGTATCCGTGCGTAAGCAACGGGCCTTAATTACGCCAAACCACGGTATCTTCGAGGCGTAACCTCTTAATCCCCAATCTTAGATACCGATTTCACAAGAGTAAGATTCAAAACAAGTTCCACCCTCGGTCAATCTCTTAATGAGTCCGAGATGTCCCTAGGGGCCAACGTCTATCAATTTTTATTAGGGCTTGGGTTGTGTGAGTGGAGAGGTGATTTTGGGCTAAGGAAGGGTGATGAAATCCCCACCTTATCTTGTATTGGTTTATACCCTTAAGTTTAATTCGTGCAAGTGTGCAATATAGACAAGAATATAACACAAAGTGATAAATCACCCACGTGTTTGTCCTATGCTATATGCAATGCCATATGTACACCTCAATCCAGATCACAACAACAGAACAAATACAGTATATTGGAATTGAATTGACACGTGCCTAAATACAAATGTCTAAACCGTTTTAAAAGCGTCCAAATACCGTATTTTAGTTCTTTAGTTTATTATGGTGTGTAGGCAATCAAAGCAGGAAGTAATAGTACAGATCCACTAGCTATTACAATGAACACATCCCAGCACAACAAGATATATAATTATCACAACATGGCCGCGTTTTCGTGGCAAAAGTCGCGTTTGCGTGGCGGTTCTTTAGAGGCTGAGTCCCTGCTTTCTAAAACAGGGAGATGCAAAGCTAGTATTTATTCTGCAATATTAAGCACCTGTAAAGATTGTCCTGCACACCAAAGCAGAGAAGAAAATGTTAACAAAAACGTGAAAACAAAACCATTCCCGTTCCCCGGCAACGACGCCAAAAATTTGATCGCGGCGAAACTAGCACTCAAAAACGCGTGTGTTATGAAATCGATGTAAAGCTTGTATGTGCTAATGTGCCCCCGATACTTCCGTTATAGCATTGGCTCAACGGGTCGAATCCACAGGGACGGGAGGCGATAGAAGCATTTACAGTCTCTATTCACGTCGTTATGTTAACAGTTCTTCTTTGTTAAAGAATTAGAAAGAGAAAAGAAAAGAAAAGAAAAGGAAAACAAGCATGTGGTAGGTGGAGAAGGGGATGAAAACAAAAGAGAAGTGATTTGGAAAACAAAATAAAGATGAAGATGAAACAAGGGTGAACTAAGAGGATGGTGAAAACATCAATAGAAAAATGAGAAAAAGAGTTTGAAAATAGTTTGTAAAGCAAAGTAAAATAAAACTCATGGCTACTAACTACTAATTGATCCACTAGCCATGCTAACCTCTTAGTGATAGTTGCCTCACATGGATCCTTGGCCATCACTAATCTTGGCTTCAAGAGACGATACAAAGCATGGCAAATAAGATGGTTCATCACATTCAAACTTGCATCAAGAGCAAGCTAATACAAACATTAGATCATCAAACCATTAGAAGCAAGCATGAAATTAGAGAGAGTTAGCTTGGTTAGCAAGTAGCAAGTTAGATGTTAGAACCCATCATCATGAGCCATCAATGGCTCTTGCAAGAGCAAGGCCTTGTGAGGCTATTAGACTCATGTGGATTATCAAGTAAGTGGTTAGATGGTTAGTGGTTAGTAGTTAGATTGCCATGAGAAGAAAAGAAGTTAGCCAAGCATCATGTAGAAGATGGAGAAGATTACATCGGAGAAGAAAGGAGGCACCTTTACATAGATTGTCACCATCTATTACATCAATCCCTCTCTATCTCTCTCTGAATCTTTCAGCCCTACTACAAGATATAAAAACGAAATAATATAACAAAATACAAGAAATGAAGAACACCTACCTACACTACACTAAAACATAGAAACCCTAGCCTAAAATCAAAAACTGCCTCGTTCTGGGCCTCTGCAGGGGTTTATATAGGCAAAGATACCTTCTAGAAGACGAGACGGGGCCACGCGTCGAAAATCGACGCGTGGCTCCATCCAATTGCCGCAGATCTGCGGTAATACCAGGGACTTAGGTCCCTGGTTTTGGCAGGTGGTCCCCGTCGCTTCGAGAATGTTCCTGGTATATCCCAATTCTGGTAAGTTCGCCCGAATATTCGTCTGACGTGCGTAAGAGTCTAGGTTCGACGTATCTTCTATATGTTCCCTTGCTTGGCCTCCATGAAATCCGGAATTAATTACCCTAAAATGGGTTTAATTATGCTCTTATTACTCCTTTGCCCTTGAACTCTTGATCTACCTGCAAGAGAGACCAAAACACGGTTTAGATCGACACTTTATTCATAAATCGGTGGGGAAATGCGATATAATAATGCAGAATTGTAGACTAATCAGTTTCCCTCTCTTCTTCCAGCAGCAAGCAGCAGCAGCAACTACAGAAACTGCAGCAGCTGCAGCACAGCAGCAGCAGTTGCAGCCGCAGCACAGCTGCAGCAGCCGCCTGCAACAACAGCAGCAACGCCAGCAGCAGCAGTAGGTGCAGCAGCACAGCAGCAGCAGTAGGTACAGCAGCACAGCAGCAGCAGCAGCAGCCTGTAACGCCAGCAGCAAGCAACAACAGTTTCAGCAGCAGAAGCGGCAGCTTCAGCAGCAGAGCAGCAACAGAATCAGCAGCAGTAGCAAAATCGAACAGCAACAGCGGCTACAACAGTAGAATCCAGCAGCATTAGCAGCAGAATCCAGTAGCAAGAACTACAGTCCCTTATCTTTCAACCACAAGTCCATCGACCACCACCTCACGGCACCAAACAACGACCTTTCATGTCCACCGTTGAGTTATTTACACCCTTATCGGAGTACGATAACGAGTTTTTGTCTGTGAGTTTATTTCAACGCAATCTAATAATTAGTTGAACCATACATCAGTGAATTCATCTCTAAGATATTATCTCTATCTCATGTTGTCCATCATATCGTGAGATGTGTGATTATGCAATTCTTGTGATTGTTTATCTTTGATATTGTGACTAGAACTTGTCATGCATGATATAGTTATTGTAATTAGATCTTATTGAGATTAAAAATGTTCAAAACTAGCATGCAATACTTTGTAAAATCCATTTGTCTGACATTGTTAGTTTTGAGTTACTTTCCTGCCGAAGATCGTTTTATTTGGTGAAACGTGACGAGTTTGAGTATATCACTGATTCCCTAGACGACACGTACACACCCGTTTCACATCAGTTTGGTATCAGAGCACAAGGTTTAGGCAGGAACACCATGCATTAGGTAAAAAATGGCTAGTGAATCCAAACTGCTAATATGGACACCAATTCCAAAATCCTCCAAAGGCTAGATGAAATTTTGAGTTGCATAACTAGGTTGGATCGGGTATTCAAGTCCACCTCTTATCATCTTGCAATTCAGAGTAATAAGTGTCAGGGTCATGAGAATGTTGTGGTTAATTATCCAAGGCCAGTCATAGTAACAAAAGTACCGTCTGTTACAAATCCAGAGTCCCTTCCTCTTTTATTGCCGACCCCTGATTTAGACTAGAGAGGGCGTGTGTACTTATTATGTGTATAGAATGTATTTGATGTACCCTTTCTTGTCTCCGCTATAGCCTAGGGCTATACGAGTCGGATCTCAGGGAGAGCTAGTGTAGAAACGTTACGATACACGTGAGAAGATAAAACGAGAACTCTTCTTTGTTTACAAGAATAAAGAATCAAAAGAAAAACAAATAAAGAAAAGATGGATATGTTCATGGTGGAAATCGGGAGAAATCAAGATTGAGATGGATTTGAACTAACAACTAAAAAGAAAGTAAAATCAAGAAAACTTTGAATGCAAGAAATCCATGACTAGCTAACCTTAACTACCTTGCTAAACTAACTAAACTCCGTGATAGTGATGCGTGCCTCATGTTGATTCATCGGCATGTATTTGTCTTGCTTGTGATCTAATTACTTTCCCACTAAGATGATGGGGATTCATTCTTGGACTTGTCTTGTAGCCTCCATAGATGGTCATCGGCCTACAAGATAGACTTTCACTAATGGAATCACAAGAGATACACTCAAGGGATGCAAATGAAGAACATACAACTTTCACTAATGGAAGTAGTGAAGTTGTACATCAATTAGCATATTGGTGCTCCATCTCCATGTTCCATCAAGGCACTAGTTCAAAGACTAGGCTCTACATGAGGCACACATGAATCATATGGAGAATTACAACAAGATTCTTGCCAAGAAATGAAACAAAACCCATCGGAGAAGAGAAGATCATACAATTGCAAGATGAAGTAAAGCAATCACCCATGAGTTAGGAGTTAGCAAGAGTAGTGGTTAGCTAGTACATGGAACAAGAAATTAGCTACTAGACATTACAAAAGCAAAGCAAAGCATGATTGAATTGCTAGAAATTAACAAAGCAAGTAACAAAGCAAAATAAAAGCAAGTGAAGAAGACAAACTAGAATCAAGCTCAAGTAGATATGTAGAGAATGGATCAATCCTTGTATAGCTCCAAGTTGTCACTCCTTGTTGATACAAGCTCTCTCTCTCATACAAATCTCTCTTGCAATGAAATCTAGGGAGGAGAAGATCCTAGAGAGAACTAAAAATCCTAAACAAAACCTAAAATTACAATCTATTCACTAATCTCTCTCTCTTCTCTGATCAGTTTTTGCTCGCAGGTGATGATGCAGTATTTATAGCAGATTGGAGAAGCTTCTGGAGAGTAGGTTGTTGCCACAAAATCCGGAGATCTAACGGCCCTAGATTGCCGCGCCCACTTGCGTTCCCGCGGCAAGATCTGGGCCGTTGGTCCAGATCTTTCTGGTACAGATCAGTTGGGAAGTGGTTATCCACGTGGACATTCTAGAATATCTGTTGGTTGAGCGAATCTCTCTGGATCTTGGGTTTAGATTTGGCTTTATCCTTAAGCTTGGATTAATCACTTAATTAGTGGTAATTAAGTGATTATTTGAAAATCTCTCTCTTAAATGTGTACCTGCAAATATGTAGAGAAGAGGATTAAAATTCATATATTTATTTGTAATATGCATGGGGATATGATGTAAAATATGCAATATTGAGTACTAATCACACCCCCACACTTATTCTTTTGCTCGTCCCGAGCAAAACAAAGAAAAAGAAAATAAAATCTAAGCTACAAGTTTATTACACCACTTTCGCAGGTGACGCGATTGCACTGAGCATGTGCAACAAGCCGTTAAACCTCTAGGTTACCTAGAGGAGGAGTGTTGTCTCCTGAGGGTTTTCAGCGGATTACACCACAAAATCCATAAAGAAAGAAGACAAATGTTAGTATTTTGAAAAACGCATTTTGAATAAGAGACAAGTTTACGAAATTTTTGCAAAAATGTAAGTGATCCTAGGTCATAAGTCCACCTATAATCATTCTTTCTTAAACTTAGTATCCATGCAAGATCTTGTTTTAATTAAGGTAAGAATTCAAAATTGGATTGAATATTTTTATCTTTCATAAAAACCTAGATAATATGCACACCGTGTAAGTGAAGATTTCTCGGGATTTCAACTCCAACCATAAAGCCATTTATTTATTATATATATATATATATTTTTTTTTCTTTTTCTGCTTTTTTCTTCCCTTAGTTTTCTTAGGCTTTCTAATCTACCCTTGTAGCGAGCCTTTAACCGATGACTCCCAAACCAGACGGTCTTAGGGCACCAAATGAGAAAACATCCCTCGGTTTAAGGTCTCGAGTAGAAAAAGGCCACAAAACTAAAGGGGATTTTTTATCACCGTTAGGCGTGAATGATCAGCTTCTTGAGGCACAATTATCCAGCTTAATAAGTGAGATCACCGTTAGGCGTGAGTCATCATGCTTCTTGAGGCACAATTCCCAGCTTAATAAGTGATCTTTTATTTATATATTTATATATATTTTTTTTCTTTTTCTCTTTTTTTTTTTTTTATATATATATATATATATGGCATTTTGGTCTTTGTTTCCATCCAAGAAATGTGTAAGTGTAAAGTGCATATTATCTAAGGCAAAAAATGCAAGATAAAAATATCTCCTCAATTTTACTTACTTAGCCTATAATCTCAAACAAGATCTATTACTTCAACTAGGTTTAAGATATCATAATTAAGGCTTTCTTAATCTCTAAGATACATCTTAATTTTCTTAAAAATAGAGCAAAACTTTGTTTCTTATTTCAAAAAGTTTTTATTTTGTTTATTTTTATTTATATTTTTTTTATATTTTTCTAAAAGAAAAGCAAAATCTAAAAAGAAAATGGAAAATCTAGAAAAAAGATAAAATCTAAAAATAGAAAGAAAAAAAAAAAAATCTAAAAAAAAGACCTAAAAAAGAAAAATAAAAGTCCTAAAAAATAAAAATCCTATAAGAAAAGAAAATCCTATGTTAGTAAACCCTCCCCCACACTTATTTCATGCATTGTCCTCAAGCATTATGGTAAATGTATGCATGAAAAGGTAAGAGGTAGGAAAAATATTTACAAGGAATATACAAATGTAACTCTCACCTGGGTTTTGGTCGCTTCCCTGGCCCGTTTCCCATCGTTCCAATGTGTTCTCTTTCTTGAACTCCATTGGGAAACGGTCTGAATTGTTCTTACCCTAGGTGATTCCAGTTTCAATTTGTTGTTATTTTATTCATACTCTTCCACCACATCGTTCACACACAAAGTCTTATCACCACTCTCACTCAGAATCTCATCACTTCCAGTGTTTAGAAATTTTAACTCCTCTCATATATTCTTCAAAACTCAAATCAACATCAGGAAGTGGACAATCAGCTAATTTACCCCGAGTTGACTCATCAAAACACATGATCTATCAGCAAACAAGTCTTCAAAAGATATATCAATTGGAGGTCTAATACACTCTCAGTTGGCTTATTGAAAGTGAAAGTATCCAAATTAACTTTCCCGTTTGAAAGGTACTCGGGGGAAAGAGAATCACAAGATTGTGACTCATCTTTTGGATCTTCACCTTCCTCCTCACAATTGTTACTAATGAAATTAACCTCAAATGTTTGATCTTTTGTTTTGTGAGGCTGTGTGTGGAAGACATTGTGTTCATGTGTCATGTTACCAAAAGTCAACCTCATTGATCCATTCGGCAATTAATGATTGCATTTGCAGTAGCCAGGAATGGTCGACCCAGAATGACAGGAATTGTGCCCTTTGATTGGAATTTGACACTGGTTTGTTTCAAGGACAACAAAGTCAACTGGATAAAAGAATTCTCCAACTTTGACCAGGACATCTTGAATTACCCCCTTGGGTTTAGTAACAGAGCGGTCAGCCAATTGGATGGATTTGGGTCGGGAGGAGATCACCTAACCCCAATTGTTGGTACACAGAGAAAGGCAGGAGATTGATACTGGCCCCAAATCAAGAAGTGCCTATTTATTGTAGTCTGTCCTATGATGCATGAAATGGTGGGGCTCCCTGGGTCTTTGACTTAACAGAATTGGACCAGTGAGCAGCTCATTGATGGATGATGCAAGGAAGACTTTTTTAGGGACTTGGGTCTTCCTCTTCTGGTGCACATTCCTTCAAAATTTGGCATATGATGGCACTGTGTTGAATGGCATCAAGAAGAGGGACATGATTTGGACCTTTTGAATGTTTCTTTTATTTTCTCCATGTGAGCATTTGACTTGTTATTTAGAAGCCTATTTGGATATGGTACTCTAGGCTTATAGGTTGCTCATCTACCTTTTCTTTCCCTTTGGCTTGAGATGTGGATGGCTCTGTACTAGAGGTTGGGTGTCAAAGTTGGGTGATATTGGGACATGAGATGTTGGCTTTGGTACTGGATGAGATTGTGGACTAGAAAACCTTATTGTCAACTTGTTTACCAGATCGCAGGGTATGAATGGCATGACAGTGACTGGGTCCTGAATTTTCAACTTTGGGATTAGCAATGGCTGGCTTAAGAACAGTCCTTTTGATTCTCAGCCAATTGCTTGATCTGGACCTTATTTCATTCAACTCCTGTTGCTGGTTCTTTGTTAAG